>OMLP01045564.1:0-32569 GCA_900302685.1 Spondyliosoma cantharus
CCGGATACAAGCGGCCGAAATGAGCTTCCTCCGCAGGGTGGCGGGGCGCACCCTTAGAGATAGGGTGAGGAGCTCCGTCACCCGGGAGGAGCTCGGAGTAGAGCCGCTGCTCCTCCACATCGAGAGGAGCCAGCTGAGGTGGCTCGGGCATCTTTATCGGATGCCCCCTGGACGCCTCCCTCGGGAGGTGTTTCAGGCATGCCCCACCGGGAGGAAGAGACCCCGAGGAAGACCCAGGACACGCTGGAGTGACTATGTCACCCGGCTGGCCTGGGAACGCCTTGGGATCCTCCCGGAGGAGCTGGAGGAAGTGTCCGCGGAGAGGGAAGGCTGGGCGTCCCTGCTCAGACAGCTGCCCCCGCGACCCGGCCCCGGATAAGCGGAAGATAATGGATGGATGGATGGATGGATGGATAAATATAGTTCAGCAGCATACTGAAAATGTCTTCTCAACAAAAACATTATAATTAAACACATATAAGCACACATATATGCACCTGAAATGGCTTTCAATGGTGAACAACAGTTCAACATCTTAAAGCTCATAATCCAGAAGGAAGAACAATTTCAGCAAGTAGGAGAGCCACTTTAGTTTATTAATCAATTTACCATTGATTCAAGTAATATATTAGTGCAAAAATGCTGAGGAAATTACATTACAAAGGGAGTCGCGTAATTACTCATTACACCACATGGTGTCATTACATTTGTACTGATGCTACCTTCTGGGCAGGATTTTGCCCAGGCTGTTCATGACTTACACGTTACATTATTTTGCATTGCAGAAGCACTTTTACTGTTTTTCTTAACAGCTAAAGGAGGATATTCGATGTATGCCAATGCTTGAACATTAGCCACGAATTGCACTTTATACTTTTGCCTGTAAACATATCTCTGCATAGAGTATCATTTTTACTTCTGCTTTACTGTATAGCAATATTAAAAATGCCTATTTAACTGCAAAAGGATGTAGAAAATTCCTCCTTCATTTCAAAGATTTCTTAGGGACTAATATTCATTAGCGTAATCATTTGAATTAAATGAAGCAAAATGTAAAAGGTAAACTACTCAGTGCCAAATAAAAAAAGGTGCAGCAAAGGAATTAAAACAAATATCCAGAGGCCTTTTGAACATTCAAAAATCAATATCAAGTAAGAAGTGAAAAAGAAAAGTTTTTCATTGTATAGAGTAAATTACTTTTTGTTATAACAGAAGTGCAATCTAGCACACTCAGGCCATTTTTTACAGTGGGCAAAATATAATTCACAGAAAACTGTGAGTCATTTAGGCATCATGGAAGGTATATCTGGACAATAACTGTTATAAAGACAATATCCATATTATCTTAAGAAAAAGCACAGCAAAGCCTTTAAGGAAGCCCCGTATACAGTATAGAGGAAATTTTCTCTTTCTAAAGAAGCTAAGCAGTATTAATCCATTTCCAGCTCCAACAGGTAGCGAATGCGGCACTGGCTTTCTTTGTAGATGAGATATTCACTGTTGCCAAAGGAACTATCTGAGAACTGGCGCTGCTTGATGGGTTTACCCTGAGGCACAGCAACTTCCTTGCCATCCAGGGTGATGGAGATGTCTTTGGATGGATCTGAAAACACAGGAGTTGACACATTTACCAAGAAAAGGATGCTACACAATATCATATTTTATCAACCAGTCACAAAAGGAGGCAGTAGGCTTCTTATGGAAACAACATGATCCCAAACACTGACTATGTGTTTGTTTTTGTGGATGTTTCTTGTGAGTTGCTGTTGTGCAAATCAGAAATGCAACCTAAAAGGTGCAACCTGTAAGATATGGCCACCTGTAGAAGATCACAACGAACACGTAGGGGGGCAGCATATCACCAGAGTAACCGCCAACTGCTGCTCAATCCTAGCTGTAGGTACTAGCTGCCATTAGCTAGTTAGCTCAGTTAGCGATTGACAAGTGGAGTATGTCTGGACCGCTAGCAAGGGCAGATTTTCAACTATTTAATCGATTGTAGATGACTTTGATCACTCAGACAAATTTAAAAAAAAAGTGTAAAATGCAAAATGGTTCAAATGGGTTGCCAAATATATTTAAGTAGCCATTCATATACCTGAACGCACCGCCCAAGTAAAATCTATGTGAGGTGATCGTGAAAAGACAGCCAAAGACTGTTTTAGTGAGTTTTATTTTGTTTATGTTGAGTTTGAAAGGTGTTTGTTTCATGATAAGTTAAAAAGACAACTAAACTTGTATTAAAGAGAGAAACTTGATGGAGTTGAACGGTAGTATTTTTTCAGTTGAGTAAAGAAAATACATGCGCGAGTATCTATTTTCTTGACATTTGTGGGTTCATTTTGTTAATTTATTTAACTGTCGCTTCTTGAGGTCCGAAGTGGAGTTAGCATGCCACGTTCAGTAGACATAACTGCATCTCTGCAACACAGTCGCTGTTAACAACATTGAAAAATGAGCAACAAACAAGCGAAAATGAAAAATAATTTGTGCCAAAAAGAAAAGCAACGTCAGTTATCTGGAATTATTTCGGCTACAGGAAGGATGATATTAACCAAACACGTGTTCTGTGTTGACAGTGCCTTGCATCTGTTGCCACAAAGAGAGGTAACACATCTAATTTGTTTGACCATTTACGTCGGTACCACGCAGCTCAGTACGACGAATGCTTTAGGGCTGCTCTTATTTTATTTATTTATTTATTTTTGTTTAAGCTTGTTTATTTATTTTCTACTATTTACAAAACAAGGGGTTGTGGACCACTCAGGAATCTGATGTAGAGCTGCTCTTATTATTATTATTATTATTATTTTTTAAATAATTTTTGATAAAAAGAAAGATGTTTAGTTTCACTGTAAAAGATTCCAGTTGTTAAATAAAAGGTTAAATAACCTGTTAATCAATCATTGTTAGTTACTTAATGTAATTATGAAGCTGGAATGTTCCATTTTAAGATGGAGAGCTCAAAAGGTTCAAAGGTTTGTTTATTGTCATTCAATTCACGTTTGCACATGATAGAACTAAACATGTACTCTGGTCCCAGCACAATAAAAGCAAGCAATAAAAGAAAACAATAAGAATATCTCTAAAACACAGACAGAAGCCATACTCGTAACATTCACAAAAAGAGGTAAGATCAGTGCAGGTTAATTGACCACAAGATAGCAGCAGTGCAGCATAACATAAAGTGCTATTCAGGTCATCTGATGAAAATTCCTTTTTTCATATTGCAATATATATCGCAGGGTTAAAAAAAATCGCAATGTTCATTTTTTTCCAATATCGTGCAGCCCTAGCTTTAACAAAAAGAACGGCATGGAGTGAAAGGAGAAAATGAATGCGACAGCGCAAGAGGAAATTATGGATAAAAGAGGAAAGGTCACGTCACCAGTTTGGCAGTATTTTGGATATTTTAAGTCCGACAAGAGTCAGACCAATGTTGTCTGCAAACTATGCAAGGTCATCGTCCCTACCAAGTCCGGCAATACAATGAATTTATTTTACCACCTCAGCTGCTCTCATCCATTGGAGTACAGCAGCGTCAAACAGCCACAGCCATCGACATCTGCCGGTACAGGTGGAACACCCCACAAGAGGCAACAGACCACCGTGGAGAGGTACTTGGCAGCAGTGCCATACGACAAAACATCAAAACGTTATAAAGAAATAAAGGATGCAGTGGTGTATCATTTAGCAAAGGACTTGCTACCGCTCAGAACAGTTGAGAAGTCTGGATACAAGAATCTTATTCACATGCTTGACCCCCGATACATTCTTATTTCAAAGAGGTAAAAAAAAAATATCAATAATTATCAATATTGACTGATATGAAACACTTATATCATGATACATTTTTCAGCCATATCGCCCAGCCCTAATACTGACACAGGCTTTTTATAACTGAATGAATAAAGCAGAGAAAGAACAGTACCTGGTTCCACTGTTCCTCTTGCCACCACAGAATCAAATCCTGCAGGAGCCTTCTTCAAGGAACTGTCGTCTTTGGTGATGGTCTTCTCTTTGCCGAGTGCGACCTCATTCAGAAACATCACTCCAGTATTTTTAGAGGTGCTCACTAAAAACATGTGGCAGAGACAATGTGACAAGCGCCATGTTATTGTTATGACTGTCGTGTCATTATTATCTTATTCAATCTTTGTCTTTCATACAGCCTCACCGTAACCTGCAGACTTGCTGTTTTCAGATGCGAAATAGATACCGCGTCCAACACGGCCTCCTGAATGGGGCATTATCCTCAGACCGCTCTTCAGGATGGCTGCCACCACTGCAATGTTTGTACCATGCCACAGCAGACGGCGGTTCTCCAGATTGTCATTCTCACTGAACCGTGGTCCCTGCAATGTCCAACGTATGTGTTAGGTAACAGGAGTGCAGTCTTCTGTATCACATAAAATAAGACTGACAGTAAAGGTTTTACCTCTGTCTCTCGATCAACCTCGAACACATTGAGGATTTTGGGTTTACGATATGAGCCTTCTGACGTCATTTTCAGATATGTTTCAATGATCTTCAAAAGCAAAAGAAATGTTAATATTGGTGGACACCGTGAACGGAAGATGAGCTGTCATGACAGTAAAACTGCTTTGTAGTTACTGAACCTTATGATAACTTATGACACAACACCTTATATATGTCAGAACCCGTGTCCATGAGAGTGAGTCTGCAGTGAAGAGAATTGTAGTCCTGGTCTGCACGGTGAGGAACTGTTTCTATCATCTCTTCCTGAGCCTTTTCCGTCTCTGACTTTAGAGTCTGTGCAAGCTCGATGTCAGCCAACACCTTCCCAGGGCATGTCGAAAAGAAAGTTGCTTTAGGACTACAAAAACATAATCAAAAGGAAACTCATCCAAACATATAATCTTAAAAACAATCTTACCATGAGCATCTCTTTCTTCTTCTCCACAATCTCCTTGTTGTCTATGGTTGGAGGTCTTTGGCGGCCAAAGTTGTGCGGGACAGTAGTGAAGAACTTAGAGGAGAGTTCTTCCAGACGTGCACGTCCACCTCTTTGGTTCATTGCTGCCTCAATCTCCTCGAGCACATCAAAGCCCTTTGCAATCTGCGCCTTACTGAGTTTGCCCAAGGGCATCTTCTTGATGTCTATATAGAACACACACACACAGAAAACCACAAATCCAAACCAAACTGGATTCAGAAAAGGGATCTCACATTCTGTATGCTGCCTATGTTGAGGTGCTACTTCACTTGCTTCCAAAAACACATGCAACAACAATGATCTTGTTATCATAGCCCTTGATACTGATCGGATAGGTTCAAAAGGCTGAGATAATTGGATAAGTTGGGTAAATGCAGACTTTACCCTTCAGATAGTCATTAACATGTCACATTCTGCTCTCTGTGCAATCGAGTTTCCTATATTTTAAAGCAAAAAAGCTCAAGGATTTTCAAACTTGCAGCCCATTTACAGCAACAGGCACAAACAGCCAAACAGGCATGTTACCAAACAGGTATTTATTTATGCACACTGAGCTTAAGCCAGCTGCATGAACATGTTTGCATAAAATGGTTGATGACTTGAGACACACCCACCTAGGTTCATACATTCCATGGCCTCTTTAAACATGTCATTGCTGAAAATGAGCTCAATGAGGTGCTTTGTGGCGGCGTCCAGGGTGCAGGGCAGGACTTTATTAGTGACTTTGACGGTCTTTCCGTCAACACTGTCCACCTGCAAGTACAGCCAGTGAGATTTCGCTAAGGCTTAAACTGAATTGCAAAGGTAGAAGATGAAGTGTGTCATTGATAGTTATCTGGTTCTATTAGATGATGCGCTCCTTGTCCAAGCAAGATGTACATTTACCTTGACCTCGGCGTCCTCCTCCCCATCCACCTCAATCAAGGTGTACTTCCCAGCGTGAGACACAAAGTTTGACCGATCGCTCCAGTTGTTTTTTGTCTTGTCCTTGAACTTTTTCTCAAAGTCCTTGATGGCACTTTCAAGCTTATCCATCTTGTTAAGTTTATTTTGTCCTGATTCCCCCTGAATTTAGATCAGAGATGAGGCAGTCAGCATCAACACAGTATTTTTAAACCCATTTATGATCTACTTTAGACATTTGTTTCAACAAGCTTTCGAATACGGACAGATACACAAATAAAATATGAAGATAATTGGAATCAAATAGGTGTTGTAATCCCAGTATACAAGTACTGTAGTCACTAATATTAAAACATGAGCACAAAACAGAAAGTACAGTTTAACAGGAATCTGTTGCAAGAAAAACTTACCACTCTGCCCCATCTGTTCCACGAATAGTAACCGTCGTCTGCTTGGACAATTTGAATTATGTAAAACTTATTGTTGTTATGTCCAATGTTTGTCTGATTGAGCATGCAGTCATAGTCCTCATACACCTGTTTGAGACAACACAGAACATTATTTTTCTCTTGAAAATATAATATATATTTCTTGAATATGATTGCATACACCTGCTGCAAGTGACTGAGGACAGTGTCACACATCACCTGTCTTACCTCTCCAGAACCTGACAATGGGCAGTGCTCATCCACCTTCCTCTTCCCCTTCACCTGTGGCCCTGCAGCCAGGAGAGCCTCTTTAGCAGAGGTGAAGGCATCTTTGGGCTTTGCCGGCTGCTCTCCTTTCGCCTTCTTGCCGCCTGCTTTGGCAGCAGAAGCAGCTCGTCTCTTTGGTGGCATGATCCTGGCTGAAAACCCTGCACAGAAACTTGCAGTGGTTATCATGTGGGCATGATGCCTGGACAAGCTCAGGCATGCCCTCACTGCTCAGCTAAACCCCCCCTTCCACACACACACACACACACACACACACACACATATATGTAGTTACTGGGTTATTACAGGTCAGGTCAGCTACTGTGTACTACCACAACTGAAAGGATCCAACAGTAGTTTTGATGTGTTTAAAATCAAGGCCGTCGGAGATCCTCCGCACTTCCTGGTTTCATTCCGAAGACGACCTGAATTCCCCTCAGCTGGAACTCACCTTCAACTTTAACAGTGTCAGTGGAGGACAGGAGCGCAGACGAGCAGGTAGGCAGGCAGTCAGGAAGGAAGAGTCCCCTTGCTGCTGGTGGTGTCTGAAGTCGACTGTCTCACAGTGATTGTCGGGAAGTTTACATTCAGGTTACAGTCAGAGGAAGAGGCGGAGCTCGACTGTATGACTCTGGCTTCTTGCTGCTGGTCGGGTGGCGTCCATGAACTGCAGAGCTAGCTAACGGCTAACGGCTATACTGCCACCTAGCTAGATGACGCCGCTATGTAGTTGGTACAGTGACGTTTTAACAAGCGATACTTATCCTCTTGTCGTGTTTTACTCTAATGTCCACTTTTGTCTTCTGTTAATATCTGTAGATATCATAGCCTCAATGAAGTACCCCAAATAAGAACACAACAAGGAGTCTTGGAATAATACAACTGTCCGGACAAAATTCACAACGTAAACGTAAATTCATAACGTAAACTAAAGTTAGCCTGCTTAACGGAGGGTAGGAACAAAACACTACTGTATTCATACTGATGTTAAAGTAAGAACACTACAGTGTTGAAGGCTAAAGCCCTGCAAATCCTGTTACTGTAGAACTGCTTGAGTAGAACAAAGTTAAAATATTACCAGAAAAACTGATTTGATCTGAGTGCTCACTATGCACTATGCTCAATATGTCTATATATATGAAGTGAAAAGTTACAAAGTACATTTATTTGCACTACCCTTCACTGCAATTTTGAGTTACTTGTACTTGACTTTATTATACCTTTATTCAATATGTTTTACCACCATAATTACGTTGATTTTACACACAAAACACATGATCAACTTACAATGCATGATTGTCATAGATTAAAGGCCCCCCCTACCTGCACAGGTATGTTGCTGATTAGACCTGCTTAGGTTGAACCTCTGTATAAAAAATAAATAATAGTATTAAGTACCTCAATATTGCAGGTAAATGCAGTGTACAAGTCACCTTATTTAACACTATTGTCTTGGATCATGAGCACTCTACCACTTTATACTTTTTATACTACATTTTGGAGTGAAATGTGCTTTTTTATGGTTATGGTAGTTAAATTAATTTGAATACCATAATGAATTGGATTTTACATTCAATTACAGAGCCTCAAAATTGCACAAGTGCAGTAGTTGAGGAAATGTACTTTGTAACTTTTCACCACTATAATTGGCAATAGCTATGAAGAAAAATCTACTGGTTTGTTATATGTAACATTTAAACAACAGTAAGTTCACAGTTGATGATTTATGTTTTGTTTTTGTTTTTAACTTATAAGATAACGATATGTCTTAAATTCACTTTATCTGACCAGCAAAATAAAGTCTTACTAGCAATTGACAACAGTCAAGTTTTGTTTAGGGAACAGCACCATTTACCTGTCCCAGTTCAAAGTTACTGTTTTGAAATTTAACAGAAAGCTGAAGTTGAAATACTGGAGTGCGCTATGTTAATGACCGTCCATAAAGGAAGGAAGAAGGAAAAAAATATTCCATGACCTCCCTATTTTCTCTTCTATTTTCGACTTGCATAATACAAACATTGTTAATTCCATCATGAAACTAAGATCCCTAAATGGTACCTCTTTTCTAATAATACACTTAAGTTGCAGGATTTCTCTCTTGCATTCAGAGTGTATTGTAAAATAAGTGCACAGCTGAGTAGTGTGTGTCTTGTGCTGTTGTTGGCATTACTTTTTACTCAATTCGCCTGTGTTTGATCACTATGTTCTCCCTTTTAGAATTTATGACTTACCAGAATTATGTCTCTAAATATTAACCTCAATATGGTGGGGCTGTTTCTTTGCCTTAACGCTTGACACGTGTTCTTCCAATTGCAGCAAGAAGATTTTGCAGTACATGCTGTACCTGGTTTATATAATAACATTAATTTGATGATGGGCACTGAGAAGATCTAATAAAGTGAGACAGTGCTCCGATTATCAGTCCACTTCCTCCGTATGTAAATACTCTATTTACAGCAAGCCCCTGGGCTGCTTACATATTGCAATGTGCAAGATTAGATCAAACAATTTGGACACAAGATGGCAGTGTTAAATCACAGATACAGCATGGGTCTATTTTTCAAAGCATTTCCTTGTGTACACAGGGGTAATGTCTGCTGTGTGTATTCCTGGGACAGCTTTGGTAGATTTTATCCCAAATCAGCAGATGATGATATTTGTGATGGTAATTTTCATGGAGAGACTGTTTGGTCTTGGCAGATGGTGTAGATTGAAGCTGATTGATATGAGACAGCCCAAAATTCTAACCCAGACTGAGTCCACATTTAATTATTCGGCTAACATCATCATATATTTTAGATAGTAAATGACTATCTGAATTGCTATTCTTCCAAAAGTGGCTTTTATTCATCCCAAGGTTGATGATTCCAACTCTGGCTCCTACGTTGAAGTATCCTTGAGTTAGACCAAAAACTATGCATGGCAGCTCTGTCTCCATCAGTGTATTAATGGTGTGAATGAGGAGAAGTGCTTTGCTTTTTCGGTTGAAAAAAAACAATATATGTGCAGTTAATTAAGCATATTATAGATATTTACCAGTTTGCAGCAGTAGGCAAGAGTGTAAGCAACATATATCAAAGTGTAGTGTGTCAACCAATTTGTGCAGATTACTAAGACTCCAAGGTTAAATTTTTTTTGTCATTGTTTATAGATAAGAAGAAAATCAACATCTCAAAGCATTTCTGCATGTACTATCCTCTGGAATATGCATCTCAGTATGATGTGTAAAGAAACAGTCAGACGATCAGTCATCTCGGTATTAATAAAAAACACATTTTATTTACATAAATTACAAGAAAGCACAAACTGGTTCACCAAAATCTACATTAAAAACGTCTTGTATATATTACATTTAACAGATTTACTATAATTTACTCCATTGTTGCAAGTAGAATCTTCAATAAAAACAAGGGCTATACGTATGCGACTTTATTGGCATCTCATTTAAAATCGCTACGAGTCAAAGAACAAAATAAAATAATTGGGACATTGTACTCACAGCACTTTGAGGACAACAAAGTCAGGACGATCATCTGTGTGACCTCTTTAATATCTGAGACACCTGATTCAGGACTAGTGATTATATAACTGTATACAATGTTTGGCAAAAGGAACTCAGCTAATCTTCACAAAGAGGACGTTGTGGAGTCCACCACCTCTCGTCCGTTACACACTGTTGGAACAACATTGGAGGCTGACGCTGCAAAACATAAAAAAAACCTCCTTAAGTTCACAACACAGACACAGACTGTAACATACACCACATGCCCACTGAGCTACAGCACTGTAAACAGCAGGGATTACTCCATGCTTTTAGATAAATTAGCAGCATGATAATCAAGTAATGAAATCTGGTGTTAATATCACATTTTCAATTAATTATCCAGAAACAGTGGGTGGCCATTGTCCTCTGATTACTGACATATAAAAGTGACGGAAAACTTCTGTATTTTATCTGGTTTTAACAGTTTGTTTAATGAGAACAATGGAAAAACTGTTATGCTCTTTTGTTTAGTTGACTAACAGATTTGTTGATTGACAAAAGAATTATCACTATTTATGTGATTGAGGATATGATAGCCAATGCTACAGGTGTGAAAGAAAAGCAGCCTGAAAAAGTGATACAGTTCTTATAAAGAATATAATAACATCACATTTCAATTAAGTTTTTACCACCGATTTGGATAAACAATAGCCAATGTGTTATCATTGTTTATCAGGTGTTACCTTGAGAGAAACTGGAGCCTGGGCCAGTGGTGACGCTGAAGCGGGTGGTGGCCACTCTGAGAGTGCAGACATTCTTCTGCGGCTGGAACAGGATGATGTGGACCTTGGGAGCAAAGAGGCAGCCCAATACCACCGACCCACTCAGACTAACGGAGATGCACATGGTGGTAGTCTGCACCTGGAGGAAGAAAGAGAGGTGAGAAATTCTCTCGAAAAAAAACAAAACCATGCTTATGTAATAGATAGTCTGGCTTTGAGCTTTTGCTCCTGCATCTGCTGTGTTTTTCACAGATATTACTCAGTGATTTCAGTTTTATGTAACAGAAAAGTAAACTCACATTTCCGGATGAATGTTGAGAAAATTCGCCAATGTTAATTTCACACCAGTGTCAGTTCTAATGTTCACCCACAGCCCAGGTTCCACTGTTAATGTGTGTATTTTCAGTAACATTTGTCAATTTAAAACATGTTTATTCAAGTTTTTTTGTTCATCCATAGAGCTGATATGACTCTTAGGGGAAGGTTCTTAACGACAAGACAGTGTTATATTGAGGTTATGGATCATTTTCTGTACAAAAATCTCCACTTTATAAGTGAGAGATTCAAAAAAGAAATGATAAAATCCTCCTTTCATAATTCAGAATCAAAGCCAGGTGCGACAGAGGAGGAAGGAGGACGCCATCAGTTAGGGTGCTGAACAGAGGTGTTAAGCGAACTGTTTATTTGCTTGTCAATCAACTGCTTAACCCTCACTCCTTTCCCCTATCACCCTGCCCACATCTTGAGATGTGTCATCGGTCTGCTGCTCCTTCATTTCCAATCTCTTCTCAGCTATCTTTTTTTCTTTTTTTTCTCGATAATAAGATACAACCATGCATCGTGTGGTGTGTGGCAGGTGCATCCTATTTTCACAAGGCACAGCAGGTGTCTGTCATCACCCGGAATGCTAATGTTGGTATTAAAATAATGGGGGCTCCAAGTATTGCGCTGTGCTGTTCTGCAACAAAGATAATACGATAATAGTGAAACATAAGCATCCATTAGATGGACAGACAAAACTGACTAGAGTCAGGTTACACAATCATTATTTGCAGAACTATATAATAAGAAGTATGTAATAAATATGTAATTAAATGTTTATCAGTATTATTATAACTATCTTACAGTACAAACGTGCTTATTACTGCCATAGTATTAATCAATTAATAATAAATTATTTTATGGGACTAATTGATAATGTTATCTGTAGAAAAAGATTTAACCTTAACATATTTGATTTATGTGTACACTGTAGTGGTCACTGATATAAGGTCATCGTGTACCATGTAATGTGAAACAACTACATCACTGGATTTATGTCTGTTTTTCAAGATGCATTGCAGGTTGCCATGTGCAACATTAAGATTCACCTCATGCCACCTCTGAAATGCAGTACACACACACATTCACAGGTCCTGGGTTGAGATGTAAATTCACAAAAGAATCTACCACTTTACCATTTTTCCTGTATGTCTGACCTGTTTATTTGGGGTAAAATACATAGGCAAAGTGACAGTTTGTACATAGTAATCTGAGCAATACGGTGCACAGAGGTTAAATGTCCTCTACTGGCTTCAGAAATAGTTTTGAATAAAACGGGGGACAGTACTGCATAGGAATGACCTGTTAAGTGGTTTTAATAATTCACAAGATGTTACTTTGGCAGAGCAAAGGACAAGGAATCTGCCTTTGCGGTAATATATTTCCAGATGTCTTCTGCTCGAGTGTGGTGAACAGCATGTAGAGCATGGCCACTACGGTTTCTGCTCTGTCTCTGTTCTGTTTTACCACCTGTGAAGGTATTATTTTATTTCACAAATACAACACTGCTGCTTCAGATATAAATAATGTCTGCTGAGTTCAGGTAGCATCATTCCTCCAGAGAACCTCAGCGAGGAGATGAGATTCTTCCTTTTATTAGGCTTCGTGCTGTACATTTATTGAAAAGCTTTATTGGATCAGCCAGCCACAAGCCAGTCTTGGTAGGCTGCATGGAAAAAGAATTGAAAAATCTACAAGTAATTCACTGAGGGAGACCTTTATGTGACTTATGAGATTTCACAAGTGGAATGATGTCAGTCTGTACTGTAATTAGAAATAAAACATGTGAATTAGGTTAATGAGCATTGTTGTAAAACAATGTGAATTTGTCTTTGGTATAAAAAGGAATGTCATGCCTGATTCCCTCTGGTCTCATCAGCTGATCAAGATATTGTACCGCTCTATCTGTATTTCCTCTAATAATGCTGGATTGCTAGATTTATTCCTATATTTCTATGGGATACTTCCTGAGACACTGAGAGCTGACACTCACATGTGTGTTAATGGGATCTATAGAATTCTAAAGCCAAAGATGCTATGGTGTTAAAAACAAAGGAGCTTCAACAGACCGGTCACCCCAAAAATTCCACTTGTATTTGTACATCTAGGGTGTTTTGGTGTGAGTTGCCAAGTTTAAGAGATATCGACTGTAGAGATGTTTGCCTTCTCTTGAAAATAACATAACTACTGTAGGTGGCACTTAACTTGTGGTGCTCTAAACACAAATAAATGCATTTGAAAAACTTGACAGCAATGTCTCTTACCAGAAATCATGACTTGATTAGTCAAGATAATCCACAGACCTCGTTATGAAGAGTGTCAAACCAGCACCCATCAATCGTATCACCACGCAGAAGGCAGAGTGCATCTACTCATAGACGAGAGGCTAGCTTACTAAGCTAACATTACAGCTCAGCTGAGCAGGACGCCATTAATGTTTACATCCCATGCTGTAACAAGCACAAGCCTCTCGTCAATGAGTAAATTCATGCTTCTTTCGCACAGTGATACTTTTGGGGGCCGATCGATTGGTAGAAAGAAATTGTTTTTTTTACATGAAACTGCTCATAAGGTCTGTTGATTAGCTTGAGTAATGGAGTCATGATAGATATGGAATATGGAATTTTGATTTTGTCTGGGACTAATTAACTGAATTAACAGAAGTTAAGAATGATTTAAGGAAGGATTGATGTTTATTGATACATTAGTGTGACGGCAGCGGTTGTCGGATTCACAGGAAATATTTTTCTGTCTTTTTGTGTCTGTAGTGTTCACTAATTCATAGAAGTGCTGTGACTTTTGGCAGCAGTAGCTGTTCAATCAATTGTGTTAGCTGCTGAGATAAGATGACCAGCAATGGAATATGAGAAGTCCCCTCTCCCTCAGAGTGCGCAGAACATCTTTAATATTTCATATGGTAATCAAATGTGTTATTCGTGGCTCAGTAGAATGTATTTAGTTTACTTTAACATTTCATGACAGACCACAATCAAATCTGTATTTGTTATTCAACTGGAGATATGCATCAGGCTGTGACAACAATTTCAAAAGTGGTGTAAAACTAGGAGAACACTGGTAATATGTCACTGCCTGTGAAAAACTAGGGACCTTGTGCCAAGTCAGTTGCCTCAGTAATTATTTATCGGTCAAAGGGGAGTTTTGCGTCTATCTGATGAGGCTGTATCCGATGGCTGTGAATTGCTTGTGTTGCCTGGAGGGCCTGGAGGAAGGGTTCCTCTGAGCCTTACTGCAGTCCCAGGACAGAGGACACAGCTGGGACGCAGCATCGCAGTCTTTCACGCTCTATTCAGCATAGCTACGCAGAGGGACACACTGGGACTCTCGGTTCCCTTTAAGCCCTCATGGTCTTGCCTGCCTTTTCCATGTTTCTGCAGAGGCAGCTGTGTCAGGGGATTCCTCTTGTCTATTTCTCCCTTCTGCCTCTCTCTCGCTGTTCAGGTCCCAGAGGAACAAAAAACGCACTCAGGCCACCCCTTTCTCTGAAGTTCCATCAATTTGATGTTCATTATGTTCCTGTATGTACAGATGACCATCAGTATCCATTTAGCCCGCACATTCAGAAACTGTTCTGTTTCTGTTTATCTGACCCAAACCCTATCTAGCTATCTAACTATGGAGTAAAATGGAATTGCTTTGGGTGGAAGGATAAAATTACTTCCTGCCATAACCTTTTATTTTAGGGGAGAAGTGAAGCAGTGTTTTCCCTCCATTTCACTCATTAATCTTAACCACTCTGTATGTGTGTCTTGTTCTTAGAAAACCTGGGGTACCTTTTGGCAAACGCTACGTTTGTTATTACCACCACTAGAACTGGGGTGTTGTTGTAAAGAGTAAGATATTTGTCAGCCTGTTACATTGGTCCATGACTTGAGCATTCATATTTTATAATCCTCACTTCATTAATATTTAACGTTTCAAGGTAGAACAAGGCTGTTAAAGTTCTTGTCTTAGAGAGCACCTGACAAGCATAAGTATGCCGCTAATTATGAGGAGTTAAAATAATACAGTTATTAATGAATATATACTTCTGAGCGCCATGGGCAACATAGACCCTGCTGACTGCTGAATCAATACTAGCTGAAATTCAACCTCATAAGAAGTCATTATCTGCAAGGATGTATTCTGCTCAGATTAAGATCCTGAAGCCACATGAACAAATAATTCAAGACAAATCATTACCACTGCATGTATTTCAAGGAAAGTATAAAGTAACATTTCATTGTTATGAGAACCTTGTAGTGATTATTTAAATTTTGTTTAATTCTCATGAAGCATGTATAACCGAAACTCTGACCTTAACTCACCCTGTAGTCACTGGCAGTAACATAGAAAATAGGCTGGAAAGCCAGCCAGATGATGCAGGTGGTGTACATGGTGAACCCGATGAACTTGGCCTCGTTGAAGTTCTCTGGGCATTTACGTGTCTTGAAGGCATAGACCGTGCAGAGGACAATGAGGATGCAGTTGTAGGTGAGAGACACAAGCATGCTGGAGTCCTTGCTGTTACACTTGAGGGTGACCACGTCTCTCCTCTCCGGACTCACTTCCTTTCTCACCCCAGGGGCCTCCACCAGCAGCCAGACCACCACCACAACTAGCTGACAGGAGATCAGAGCACCACAGATGGCGACCTGGGAGGCTGGGCTGATAAATCGAGGCCGCTGAGCTCCGTCCTTCACCCCGCTGAAGATCCGAGCGATGCGATTGGTCTTAGTCAGGAGGGCTGAGTAGCACACAGCAAAGGAGGTGCCTAAGCCCAGCCGGCGCAGCGTACAAACTGCCGTGGACGGTTTGGCGATATAGATGAAGGTCATGCTATAACACATCAACACTCCAAGCAGAAGAATATAGGAGAGCTCACGTCCACTGGCCTTCACCACGGGTGTCTCATTGTGTTTAAGGAAGAGGCCAATGACAAAGAGCGTACACATCATCCCTAGACAGGAAATGGTGACGGGTCCAATGGCCCAGGCATCTTCCCAACGGATGTACTCCTCTGGCAGATCGTAACAGCCTGTCAGGTTGGCCAGTGGCCATTGTCCAAAGCTGCAGTCAGCACAGGTGAACTCATCCTGCAGATACTGGTAGGGCTGACAGGGAATACAGATCCAGCAGCACACATCTCCAGGCTGCATACTCTTGACCTCATTTTTCCTGCAGGGGTCACTGCACTGTGAGGTTGGTGCAACCTGGCCAGCCCAGGGAATTAGGCTGGTGTTCAGGGTCAGGCTCTGAGCCCAGTAGCCAACCTTTTGGTAGACATAGCGTCCACCTTCTTTGTGGTAGTGGAAAATGTTGTAACGACCGAGGCTGTCCCCGAAGGCATCAAAGCGGACTACATTCTCTGTGTCTGGTGGACGAAATGGTGCTAAGGGTGAAAAGAAGAAAGAGCATGTTTGAAAACATAGTGTAATAGTGCATAGTATAATTACAATAAGAAAAGTGTCTAAATGAAAGCAAATAAAAGACATCAACATTTCAGAAACACAAGGCTGAGCACCATGAACTGATAACTTATAAAGCACGTTTCTCATTTACCTTTTTGCTTATTTATGTGTCTCTGCTGACTTTTTTATTTCCACAGTCTACAGTGAACAGTAACTGTGATGGGACACAGGTGCAAATTGTCAATTTACATGATGGAGCCACAGTTTGAGTCCATTTACTTAAATGGAAAAAAGCTCTGGGACTGAACACTAATGGGAAATCCAGACAGATGGCACTTTAGATGAAAAAATTTTTAATTTTCTTTATGAAATCAAGGCTGAATGAGGCACCACTAACCACCTATCACTGAAGTGAGATGAAGCAATGCAGGATTTCTGAAAACCTGTGTACTGAGGGCTGAGATTAGTGATTATCTCCATAATTGATTCAAATGCAGATTATTTTCTCAATCAACAATTATTTTTTCAAAGATTTTGGACAATTGGTCTTTTTTTTTTAAAGAAATGCCTGACAGGATTAATCAGTTATTAAAATATAGTAGTTGCCATTGTTTTTTATTAATGAATATAATGACATTTAAAAAGTATACTTTACTGTAAAAGCATTATTAATCAGCCATTATGTTATATATTATTAGATATTGGAATAGCTTATTAGTAGCACTAAATCTGCATCAACCTATTATTGTTTTTTACTGTTTATAGTTAGTTGTCCACCTGTTTTTGTGTGTTGTCTCCTTAGGGTGTTATTGTGCCTGCAGGGATTGACTATTTTAAGGCCTCTTATCCAATTCAGTCTCTGGATAGTAAAATCCTGTGGGTATTTGTTTTTTTCCACAAATTGTTGAAAAACAGAAAAGCACAGCTGGATGAGAGCACAGCGATACACTTCTATCTCCCATCAATGGAAATGTCAGTATTTACATAAATGAAAGGATAAGACAACAGAGCTTAGCTATGAACCTGAAAGCATTTTAATTTGTGGGTCTTTTGTAATGTGTTGATGCGCTGATACAAATACTGTTACATCAGTACTTCAGTTTTGTTCTGTAGCTTTGTGTAGACAGGCAGATAACAAGTAATGTTTGCGTGATCAGTATCTGCAGTGTTCGAACTGAAGAATCCTCTCTGTATTTACACTTAAGCCAAGACACATGAAAAGAAAGAGCCTCTGAGGAAATATTTTCATCTTTGCAAATTAAATCATTACAGAGCGTATCTGCAGCTGCAGTGTATAAACACGTACAATTACTCTTGCACTAATTCAACATTTTATTTGAATTGGTAAAATGAATCTAAATTGATATAACCTAATTTGGCAGCATACAATACGCGCGGAGTGTACTTGGGGAAATTAAATTATATTGTATCGAGATTTTACACAGATGACAGAATAATGAGAAAAGGGGAAGCTGCTTTACATCATGTAAATGTTGAGAAACTGTAAAATTATTTCTTTATCAAGATTTTACTCACCCTCAAACTTGACCTTAAGAATGTAGTCCCTGTAAAACTTTCTTCCATTGCCAGGTTTAAGAGCTTCACACACCTTTGTGGAGTTGGGGCATAAGGCCTGCCTCATGTTATGTAAAGCAGCAGCCATTGCATAGACAGCATTCACTACAAACATAATCTTAGATTCTGGCTGAAACTGAGCTTCCCGGAGTGAGTGCTTCCCACAGCTCAGATCATGGAGGCTGCATTGGAACTGGTTCTCCCAAAACTCTCTGAACCAAGGATTCCTGGTGTTGTTGTAGGGGTGCAGGGCAGTGAAGTAGTCATTAAATTGGGGGATTGGATAGGAAGCCAGTTCAATGGTGAACGCCCCGTCAGCCACAGCCTCACTGCCTCTCACCACGCTCTCTTGTGCTCCCCAGCCATCGCTGGCCACCCAGGTGAAGGTGACATTCATTCGGTTGGCTGCCACCAGCAGCTCACGGGCATCTTCACTGCGCGTGAACAGGATGACTACCTTGGCGTTGGACTTCTGCTGCAGAGACCGAATCACGTTCTCATAACTCCAGCGGCTCATGGAGCGGCTAACCTTTGCTGATGTGGCGATGCAGATCTGTCGGGCACGAGCCTCCTGCTGGAAGGCATCAATGCCAGTCTCACCATAGTCACCTTCAGACGCCACCGTCGATACGTACGTCCAGTTGAAGTAACGCAGGATCTCCGCCATGGCCTTGGCCTGGTAGAAGTCAGGGGGCACAGTGCGTGCAAAGTAGTCATAGCGGGTCTTGTCACTAAGCTTGGCACTGGTGGAAGCGTAGCTTATCTGAGGGATCTGGAAGAGTCGCAGAAGGTTGGCCACCTGGAATAAGTGAGAGACACCCCAATGATTATGTTTGTTCTTTGAATCAGTCATTAAGGGCATTGTAAGTATTTGTAAGCATGCCATTTTTATTTATTAAAATGAAAACTGGCAATCAACCTACTACAGTTAACACAGAAAACACACACCTGCCAACTGTGGGAATTGCTTAATTGCTTATCATTAAAATAATTAACGAGACTGGCTACACTGCATTGTTTTTTCCCTTGCAGATTCAATTAGTCTCACCCCATTCAGACTCCCATTTTTTCACTGGATCCCTGCTGAGCCTTTCACAACTTCACTCTCCTGCTGCCAAAGTGGTGGGATCCTACATTTAACAATCATGGGGATTAGATGTCCAGCTCATTTTCTCTGATCTGTTATGCTGTCATTGAGGTTAACCAAAAATTATGGAGGACTGAGTGACCACAGGTGTTAGTCACAGTGGATAGAATTTACTGTACTACAAAAACTAACAGAAAAAAACAGATTTTCAGAAAGTTCTTGCTCTTCTTCAGAGGAGAAGCGAGAAGCAGACAGGAAGAGACAGAGAGGGGCTGAGGGCAGGGATTTGAAAGTGAAAGGGAGTCAAAGTATCAAAGAATCTTTGAAACTTTGCGTTTTCGGTGTAATAGGTTTTGTCATGACACACCGTGACACCGCGCAGAGTCTGCAGACGCAGCTACTGACTGGCTTTTGCTTCAGGCACATCTGTGGAGGCCAACGGGGATCTGGTCTGATCAGTCAAAAGAATGCCAACCTAAATCTGGTTGACTTTAATGCCAGCTCTCACACCAGCACACTCACGGCACAACATCTTGAATGCCAATGAATCACTTCTGAGAAAGTCAGAGAGGTAATTCACAGTCGAATGCATCCTTTAAGTTTTTTTTTTATAATTCCTATATTGTCAAGTATGATAAGTATGATGTGATCAGTTTGGAGTAAGCAATTCAATCTGCTGCCCATTACTCAAATAATTGTTACAGTTTTATAACAATGGATTTCTACAAATTATTCCTAAAACCCTTTACAATTAGCCTTTTCACTTGTTTGAAGATCTGCCCTTTTCAGAACAATATTTACAGTTTCTACCAATAATTACATTTCTGGCAACAGCATTACTTGATATCTCATTGAAAGAGAATGAAATTGAATATGTCTGGTTGTCTCCTGATGCTTTTATACTATAGTGTGGGAGTAACAGGTTGTCATTGATATAATTTTAAAAAAAGACACATTTTGGGGGGAGGAGAAAGCATTACTTAATCACAATTGAAAGGCATCCAAGTAGTAAAACCCGATATTAGAGATGTAATGTGATGTGTCAGTATTGGGCCATGTAAACAGTTTCGTACTGCAGCCAGCATGCAAATTGCAGGTGCAGAAAAAACTAGTAAATTACTTGATTTAGATGGAAAACAACAGCCAACATATTTTCAAACATAGACCAAATGTGCCAGTGCAGAAAAACAGACTGGCAAAGTCAAATGAGATTCACAGACACTTCATTGATTAGTTTGTATCCCCACTGAAAAAGCAGAGCAGCAGTACACTGAGACATTACAGTAAATCTGGTGTGATGTGCTTCAATGGATTTTTTTCATGGAATCTTTGTTATTGTGCTGGATCAGAGAGATAAATGTTAAATGAGCCAATGGCAGTGATTTCCAGACCACTAGATTTATTGGAATTAATGAGAGAACTTTACACAGAAAAATGAAACCCAGCAGAATCAAAAGAGGCTGGACTCTTTTTTTAACACCACCCAAACAATGTCATACTGAGGCAATGCTGAACAGATTTGCCGGTTACATTAGAGCTATTTCTGACTCGTCTGTGGTGTAGCAACTGGAAAAGAAAATGTAATGAAAATCTAGATTGTTGAAACACATGAGTGAGCATTTCATATCAGTTCAAAGGTTGGCTTCCCCTGAGATTTCCAGGTCAGCTGGAGAAACCCTGATTATGCAGACAGGCTAATAATCACATTCCCACACAAGAATCGTCTCTCTCCTTAAACCGCCTTGACAGCCTTTCTCAACATGTGGGGAAACAGCTTGCAGCAGTCCGCTTGGTCTCTTATGAATAAATCAGAGTATGATCTAGAGTGGCAAGTGGCACATAACCACTATCTGATTAATCCTTGTCGCATAACTCAATGTTATATTAAAAACTCCAAAACCCATTCCCATCAAGATAAATTCAAATAAAAAGTGGGTATTCTCCATAATTTGTTTTTAATTGCATATGAATACTTTTCATAACAAAGGATTTGTATAATATATTGAGGCCAGTCCAATTCTTGGGGTTTGTAGTGTGAACTTGGAGTAAACTGACATAGTCATTATTTGTATTTAATATATTTATTTCAAGTCCACAGAGGGAAAACAGCATGTTGATGAAAAAGATCACTTGCTAGTTGTAAACAATAGATGACAATGTTATGAATGTTATTGACTGACAGTACAGACACAATGCCCCACAGGCTACTGCCTGTGATCCCAGTGAGGCAATGATTTTGTCTCTGGGAGAAACGGACAAAGTTTTAGGGCCTCTGTCGTAGCCAGCAGAATATTCAGACTTCTTCTCTTGAGCGTCAGTCATCATCTACATTCAAATTTGCAACTTGGGATGCAAGAAACAAAACTTCAGCTAATCCTAAACAGATTTCTGCATATGAAGGCAGATTAATAAGCTAATAGTCATCATCGTTGAACGAGAGTGATAGGTCCTAAGACTGCATTTTGGTCAATGCATTCTGCCTCTTTTCTCTCCACATGGACTGCTTACCAGCATGCAGCCAAAGCCTGCTCAAACATGATTGGTCAATACAACTCGGACTACGACAACCAGAAATCTTCTGATGACGAAATCTTGTCCCTTGTCCACAGAGACTGCATTCATATGCGTTTGAAATATATATATATATATATATGTTTCTGATTTGAAAAGGGGAAATCCCTGACTACAAAGCTATTAATATTGTCATTACATCATGTGACATGACTGAAAAACATATTTTCTCTGATCTCAGATGCTCCTTCAAAAGCTATATGTTAGAGAAGCAATGCCTTGAGAGAAAAAAAGTAATTGCATTAAGAATTTTATTTTGCAAACCAGAAATGTGTGTTTGTTTTAACTATAATTTGTATATTTTAAGGTCATATAACCCTGGTATAAAATCAAAACCTGTTCAGAAACAACAGCCTGAAATGATGGTAGTGATAGGTCTGTAGGAGATATAATTTAGAGCCTGATATAGTTGCTTGATAATGATTAGTCAGATACATGCTGACTGAACAATGAGGATTTTAAAATAACTTAATGACTTCATAAAATTGCTGTGATAGACTTTTTTTCTTTTTTTTTACTTTAAGGAGTGTGGACGCACTCTGGTTACCGTTGGCGTGTTTTAACACAAAGGCAGTCGGAAGGGCTGAGAGGGGCTCCTGTAGGGAAGATAGAGGAGGTTCTAGTGGGATTTGAATCCAGGCCAGTAAGAGAGCATGTGATTCTTAAGCTGAGGTTCTTAACCATCTCTGAGCATTAGGTCTTTCTACACAACAAAGGCACATGTTGGTGTATTAATATATTGCCACATATAGATACGACTACACAAAGACAAACTGCAGTCAATTTAAACCTTCACCTGCTCATTTGATAAGCAATTGGTTTGTTAATATATCGCTTTGTGGAGCCTTGATCTGCACTTTAATACACTATTATAGAGGTAATACTTAAAAAACTATTATATGAATATGCTCATGTTGCTGGCATAGTTGCGTTAAAGGTCCCATATTATGAAAAACACGTTTTCTCTGGTCTCTGCATATATAAACTGGTCCTCCCTGAGCATGGCAACTCCCAGAATGAGGAAAACAAACGATTCCTGCATGGTCTCTGCAGCCCATCCACTGGTAAAACGGCACTCCTACAGGCTGTTAAGATTCAGCTCCTTTCGTTACGTATCGAAAGGAGTTATTTTCATAGGCCGACTTCCTCTGCGCGATGGTAGGAGATATCCGAGAGGGGGGCATTCGGTGTGAGGTGAAATTCGGTGTATCCAGCGGTGACACAGCAGTGTTTCGCAATGTCGTCACTCAGAGCTAGACACGCAAATTGGTCTGTTCTTGGTTGTAAAAGTCAACATAAGTGCCTTTATTCTGTCCCAGCTACAGAAGAACAGAAGAGACAGTGGTTGCGTTTCATTTTTAACGACAACGTGCCGGCTACGGTTCGTGTAAGTTTGTTTGTGTGTGCTAACCACTTCACATCGGACTGTTTTAATAACGAGGGTCAGTACAAAGCTGACTTTGCCTTGACACTGACCCTCGTAAAAGGATCAGTCCCAATCATACGGGACCCAGCAACTGCACCCGAGCCACAGGTAAGTGTCACTGCGGTTTGATAGTATTTACAGTAGCCTACGAGTATGGTGAAGTCAGCTGGAAACTGGCTAACTAGTTAGCTCCGCTTCGGTCTGCTATGCAATGGCATTTGAAGCGATTTTAATGTTAAAAATATTACGATGGAGCTTGGTTGTCACAGTAAAAAGTCTGGAAACGTGCAGACTGGAGACAGAGACGATGCGAACAGTGTCCAAGAGTTTGGAGACGAACACAGCTTTCGCTAGCTGTTATCCATTAGCTACATGGTAGTGACTGTAACAACACATACGAACAAACTAACATTATTCAGACACACTAACCGTTCTGAAACATCCTGCTGCAGCCGCAGAGTCTGTGTTTCTTCAGCAGCCTCTCCTTCTGGGTCAAAGTGGTGAACGAAAGCATCTCCTCGAGCAATAGCGATACATCCACCGTAAACATTAGCGCATGCTACCTGCTAGCGTAAGAGGCATTGGCTCCCTGAGAGACGTGAAGCACGCAAGGCCATTGGCTGAGGCTCTCAAGTAGGCGTGGACAGACGGAGCTCATTAGCATTTAAAGGTGCAGGCACAGAAACAGCTGTGATATTGATGAAAAACAGTATAATATGAGACCTTTAAAGGATTAGTTCACCCAAACTGCCAAAGAAACCCTCTCTGAGATCTAGTATAATCTGGCTGTGCATAAAGTTTTATCTGGTTTGAAGATGTTTGTTATGTAGAGTCTCTGGTGAGTGCTGAATCCAGTGAGAGTTGACCGGCTAATGCACAGTAATCAAGCGGTTACAGGCAGATGAACACAGGGGGAGTAGCGTGACGAAACACAAATGATCCCAAGGTAATACTCGCTTCGCTGGTGGCGAACGCACCATTAAACAGCCACCACTGTGGGGAAAAAAAGTCAATCTGAAGTGACTCAGGTACAAATGTACACAGACGAGGTAATGGTTTATTGACATTCATTCACAAGTCTCAGTGGTCGACTTCCATATCCCAGAAAAAGCGATGTCGGGCAACCAAAGTCCACAACTCAACAGAATATAGAATAAAGGCGTCGTAGTTTTTAATGTTTTTAAATTTTATTATATCTTCAACTAACCTCTGGGTGCCAACAGAAATCGAAGAGACAGATCTCTGAAAACTTCAGTTTGGGTTCATCGGGCCTCCAGAGATTTGGATTAGATTTTATGCTTTCTTTTGGTTGTGTTGTGTTTTATTGTTCACCTGAATTTTCATCCACATGGAGGTGAGAAGATAATGACTGAGTGTTCATTTTGGGGCAAACTGTTTACTTTAAATAAACTTTGGGTTGCAAAGACAAGATGACTAAATAAAAATAAAATAATGTCAGACAAAGTCATTTTTAAGTTCTTCTTCAGATAATAAATATTCTTATAATCAATTTTTTTGGGGCCACATGCCTTCATAAAAAGGGGCTGCTGCACTGGATTCATTTCCGTGCTCGTTGTTCCTAACCAGACACCATCATCCAGACACTCATGCACCGGCCTGATAGGCGGGTATGTACATAATCACACTGAGACGAGCCGGTTACACTGTTCGCTGTATATACTGTATATAATGCTACACAACCTTTACTGCTCCATGCTAATAAATCCTCTCCTCAAATAAAACCCTGACGGTACATAAACACGCGGAGTGCAACGCAGATAGAGAAGGAGCCCCGGCGCTAAGCTCTCAGCTCAAATAATATCCATAGTCAGTATTTGCACACACGTAGTATAGTATACTGTGGAGAGTGCCCCTTCTGCAGCTGCAGACATTGGAGCCGAGCATTCAGTGGTTCACTGGTCTGGAATATATTTGCAAAGGAAGATGGGTGAGAGTGGGATACCCGCACTGACTCCATTACATCAGAGAGACACACAGAGCACAGAAGACGAGTGTAGGCCACTGGACTCCACATTCATCTACTCATCCTCCCCGTGCCTTAAGGTGCCGAGTGACGGGGAGAGGACGGAGGAAGGGATGAAGGGGTGAAGGGAGGGGGGGGAACAGAAAGAAGGATGAGACGGAGATCAAGGCGGAGAGGTCGGCTCGTCTGAGGGTCCCTGCTCTGCGTGCCCATCCATCCGGGCCCCCCCCCGCCCCCATGTCCAACAGCCACGTCTCCATGGCAACGCGTGGCCCCTGCCTCGGTCCTGGGGAGAGTGGAAGTGACGGCGGCGATCTGCGCGCGTTCCCGTCTGGCTCATTATGTGGGGAATGGAGTGAAACAGCCAGGGGGTGCATTTGTTCTGCGTGGACTACCCCTCAGCTGCCAAGCGTCTGTCTATTTATAGAAATGAAATGAAAGAGAGAGAGAGAGAGAGAGAGAGGAAGTAAAATAAGCACAGGGGCCATTTCCCCGCTCGCTTTCCTCCCTCTCCTCCCCTCCTCCTCCCCCTCCTCTGTGTACAATAAGGCTAGTTTTTGTTGTTTGATACGGGAGCTCTGTGTAAGTGACATTTAAACGCGTCAGTCGTAAAGGTTGAGGATTTCAATTGCAGCAGCTTCACTGGCCCCGTTTCTTATCTGAGGAATATGGAAAACACACACATACATTTACACCTGTAGGAAGCAGCAGTTAAAAATGACCGTCACAGCTTCCTAAAGTCCAATGTGACATCTTTAAATGTCCCGTTTTGTTTGACGAACAGACCAAAAGTCAGAGATATTCTGTTTACAATGAGGAAAAAAGAAGAAAAACAGGCAAATAACCGGCATTCAAACGAAAACGAAATTAATCTATTTACTAATTAAAGCAACATTGGCAAACTGTTACCAACCTCTGAATAACAAACTAATTGAAAGAATCTAAAAATGTGCCTTTATGTTCTGATTTATGAAAAAAGTCAATCCACTGGGCGACTCTTGTATTGCATTTTAAAACAGCTCTGATTCGTCTGTAAACAGTGAGACAGATATTAGATTACAGTAACGCTGGATTACATGCATGCATTGGTTCCTGTAAATCAGGCATGTGTGGCAAAGGCGGACTCCGCCACCAACATTGTAAACTACTATACTGAGTGCAAATTACAGACTGTAGGTACACTGAGTGGTTTCTGATGACAGAATGCCAAATGATAAAAAAAAATGAGGTTTTGTATTATTTTACAATTAGGGTTTTATATATTTCAAGAATTAGATTACAACTAAATATCAAATGAAGTACAGTCTCTGGACAACTTCCAGTACTGAGTTTATGAGGCGTGACTACAAATGTCCTCTCAATCTCAAAGATTTGGACAATCTCACTTTTTGTACGCATTAATCCATCAGCCTCTCTCTCCATACGTAATATTGGTTCACAATCACCTCACTGTGTAATGACCCGCCCCAAACGGCCTGATTCAGACGGAAATACATCATTAAGTACTAAATACCAAGAGTCAACCTTTTTTGAGGATTCACCGGGGGATCCCCCGGTCGATTCACAAGAATGTGAATATCTGGTATTTTCCTCGTGGAACTGAATGATCGCGTTTCTAATCTTTGTGAAAAATGCCTTTCTTGTGAGATAATACCAGTGGTAATTAATCATCATCTGGAGCGCGTGTGCGTGTGTGTGTGCGTGCGTGTGTGCGTGCGTGCGTGCGTGCGTGTGTGGAGGGATTTTTCATTCATCCAGGGCCAAGAGAAGACTGGAAGCTGACTGGTTTCTTCCGCAGAGCGTTCTCTCATCAGAGCTGTGATGATCTGCCAGCAGCCACTTTGATTCATGGAGAAAACCAACTCACAGGGCCGCAGATTAGAGGGGACAATCTGAATGAGTCAAGGGGCCCCCGGAGCTAAATAAAAAAAAAAAACAGCCCCTGGAAGATTAAAGGGTTTATAGTTACTTAATGTTTCAGAGCCGGTGTTGTCACCGGAGCCTGAGATTTCCACCAGCTACACGATTCTTGTTTCTCAGTTCTCATTAGTTCTCCCGCTCTTCGAAACGACGTCGTAAATATTGAATTTGATTTCCCTCTTTTCTTAGCCGTGTCCGATGAATATTTGATGGCGCTTTCGTGCATTTCCGAATGAAAAATTCAACGGCACGTGAAAAGGGGCAGGACTTCTTGAAAATTAGGACTCCGACTCATCATGCGCCCTGACAGCTCACTTACGAACAGCCTCCGGGACTGACCCAGTTTGGCCTCTGTTGGGTAAAACCCACACTGTATACTATAACTGTAATGTGCTGTAACATATCTTTTGCTTCAGTGCTCTCAAGTCTCCCTCACATGGTTCATTTGATATGTCTCTATAGAGGAGCTGCGAGGCGGTGCGGCGCTGTACAATTAGAGAGGTTACGTATGGGTCGCCGAATGCAAAGCTTCAGTAAATACCATATGGTGAAACATGTAAGGAGGACTTTGAGGAGGAAGTAAAGAAAACTTGAAACATTGTGAAATTGTTCAACCAAACTGTCAATAAACATAGAGCCAATAGTTTTCATTGGAACTACTTCCTACCAAAGAAATCGTCTATTTGACAGCAAATGCTTGTTTCTTTTAATCTCCAGAGTGGGAGAACAGCGAGAAGTGGCTTTAATGTTTTGTAAGCTGCGGCTCAACGACATAGTTTTCTGTCTAGAGGAGATTAGGTGCACATCCTCTGCTTCATATTGTGAATTTGCAAATACCCATTATCTATTTACTCAATATTTTAGATGGCAGATAGACTTCTTTCTTCTTTGATTTACTGTTGGCCTGCGTATTAGGTGTTTTTTTAAAACCCGTTTTGTAGTTTGCATGCATCTAAAGGCGCTATGAAACGGCATGAGTCGTGGAAGATCCAAGGCCTTTGAAATTGAATCATTGCCTTTCTGAGACTAAAAATTCGTGTTGCTGGTTTGACGCCAAATTAAACCCACTACCCTCTAACGCGTCTGAGTGCGAGCTGGTAAAAGCTGTCAGTGTTCAGAGAACAAACTGCTGTGGTCTGTGGTTTAAACCCCGCTCACTGCACTGCTTTGTCAAACGGAGGGAAATCAGTGCACGACAAAAGATCTGCCCTTAGTATTAATTTCATGCTACTCTGTACTTCTACTCCCCAACGTTTATTTCCACGAAACTTGGAAGGAGGATGGGTCTCGAACCTCATCCGCTTTTGGTGGGGATCCAGGAATTGCTTCTCACAATGTAAGTCACATCCTCCACCGGCTCATCGACTATAATCTCACTCAAGTGTTCCCGCAGTGAGAAACAGCAGCTTCCCACCGTTGATTTCATTCTTTAACAGTTCATATCTACTCAAAAACAGCCCTGGGGGCAGCCTGTGGAGCGTTCCATAATTATGTGGGACTGACCTCTAAGACTACAGATACACCAAACACGTGGCTACTAAAACAGAATCACACACAGCCTGAGAGGAAAAGCTCGATCTGATAATCCAGTTACAAATGACTCGATTGCCGTTTCGTCACTAAGATGCGTTTAGATGATCGTCACATAGGAGCTGCTGATTGCGTCCCATACATCCATCCAGAGCCTGAGAAACGCTGAGCAAAATCATGAACATGGAGGAAAAAAAAAAATAAAAAATGTGATTACAGAAAATGTATCCCAGGACATTTTCATACGGCCCTGCAGAATATTCATCACATCCCATTTCACAGGCTGAATGAAGGGAAACAGCACACGCATTATCCGTCAGTCACACAAACAATCCGGAGACTTACAGCGGAAAATCATGTTCTTTCGGTTTGTCGGCCGAAAAAAAAAAAGGCAAAAGGTAATACTATTTCCATTACAAAACGTAATAAATCCACCGCATTGCAAAAGTAATAACTGTCAGAGAAACAGATTACTGTCGAGACCCATAAAGCCTGAGGAAACGCTGGACTGTTGTGTTATTTATTCTTTCATACTTTCAACTGGTAAATCAATGCAGCGCAAAGACTCGCCGCGTCTACGAGCTTTTGTCAAAAACAAAATGAAAGTAAAAGTAACAATTTGGATCAATAGGACATAATTTATTGAGACATGGAAATCATACACTGATATATATTTTCTTCTCTGCTCTGTGAAGGCGCAGCAGGACAAACATGTGCCACCTACTGGTTGTTTTTTTTTTTATACAAACTCCTGATCATCAGAATTAAACTGCCGACAGGTGACTGCTTTATACTCATGTGTATAAAACTATAAGTCTTTAAATTTAGGACAAACCTTGAACTTGTTTCGAGGTTTTTGGGCAACATTTTAACCGTCAGTATGCGACCACAACTTTTCAGCACGAGCACATTTCCAAAGTTTAAAGTCCAACACAAGCCAAGATCAAACAGGTTGCACTCGTGCCCTGAAGTTGCAGCGTCTGAGGTCATCGGGTCTCAGCGGCCTCTTTGCCGCAGACTCCGTCCTCTCTCGTCTGCTCCGTCCTGCTGCGGTGCGTGTGTGCGGTCCGCTCCGCCTGTCATCATCCCCGGACTTCAGTCTTTTCTGTTCTGCCTGGAGCGCTGCTGCTCCTGGTACTCCTTGGAGTCCTCCCAGGGACGAGGACCTCGGATGTTCTTCCACTCGTCCAAGTTCGCCTCCTTCAACTTCTGCAGGGAGGGAGAGCAAAAAAAAAAACAAACCCAATCAGGAGACCAGGTTTAAAACTTCAGACAAGATAAAACAGTGTTTGAAATTTTCTGCATCAATTTTGTATCAGCCCCTATAAAGTCACACAAATACAACTCGAACACGTCGCCTCTGTTTTAGATGGGGCTCAGATGAGGGAACATTTCTACGCTCCACTTGGCAGTGCCCGAAACTTCAGGGGATGAAAATCAAAAAATAAATAAAAAGCTCTATGAATAAATCAATATGCCATTAAATCTTCAGTATATTTGAGGAGAAAACCATTAAGATTCACGTGTGTGTCCATTTTCTTTTTAGTGTAGGGAAGCAAATAACACAAAACAATTCTTTTCAATGCCAAACTGTGTGTGCGTGGAATATATCCAAAGAACTTTCGACAAACATCGACATAATCTGCACCTCTGGACTTCGTCTAACCAGGGGAGCTATTGTACAAGCTACTATAAGAGTATGGATGCCCCGTCACGAAGGAGTGAAACATTTTGATTTATCATCATTGATGTGAGATGTTGCTGAGTCTCACGATGTTTTGTCTTATTTTGTGCATTTTCTTTCTTTCATGATGTTCATTCTGATTCACTTATTGTCTGTTGACTTTGCACTGTCAATATGCTGTCTGTACATTGTGTAAAAGCAGTGTTTGAAATCTGCACGGGATTTTTCCAGTCCGCAAAAAGCTATCATGAGGGTAGAAAACGGGTTTGCGTGAACACAAAGCCTCATTCTATACTCCATTTAGGATTCTTTCTTAATTTACTTGATACACTTTGAAATGTCCAGATGCGGAAGACTCTGAGCATCTGGCGCGTCACACAGGTGAGACGATGCAGGAGCTAATCTGTCAGTTTGTTTCTTCAGGGGCAGCGCGTCGATGTGGTCGAGCAGCTTCGGCCCGCTGTCCAATTGTAAGTGATTAAATTACGACCATCTGTACACTGTGCTCAAATCTAAACATTACATTTATATTGACTAGTTGTAGCATAAACAGTAAATATTTCCAATAAAAAGCAAAGTGATAAATCACTGAAGGGTGAGAAGACCTTCAAGGCAGATTAACTTCACCACGACGTATCAAAGGCTGAGAAAATATGAGCCGCGCTGTTATATTCCATTAAATACATTAAAAAACAAATGGACGCTTAAATTGAAGGTGTTAAATATTAAGGACTGAGCCAGGAAAGCACCTTCACATTAGCACTGAGCACTAAATACCCAAAATTGAGATCCGTGCTTCCACCGGTCCAAGCCTTCTTGAATTATTTCTAAAAACGATTTGACCGGAGGCTGCAACACTCAAGCAAACACTTTCACAGTCCCAGTTTCCTCCTGAATGTTTTAAACGATATAAACATGTGTGAAGTTTTCTTATGCAATACTCCATGTTTTTTTTTTTTTTACTTCTCTAACCTCCAAGCATGTGAGTTTTAGATACCTGCTGAAATGTGTTTTTTCTACAGACAAAAGTGTTTTGATGACACTCCGCAGCACAAATTGTTTACCGGCACCACTTTCTCGCAGAGGGACCACACAGATAGTTTCCCTTATCTTCGCTCACCCCCCCTCAGGGTCTCACAGCTTGTCTCTCCTTACCTCGTACTCCTCCTCCAGTATGACTGGCTGTCTCTGGACGTTCACTTTGGCCTCCAGTGACGGATCCAGCTGAGAGAGAGAGAGAGAGAGAGAGAGAGAGAGAGAGAGAGAGAGAGAGAGAGAGGAGAAGAGCTGTTATTGTACAGAGCAGAACGTCTTGCATCCACAGCAACACGGAGGAACTAGAAACAAACCAGAGAGAAGAAAGGAAAAGACGCGGAGAGGATTGTTGTTCGAGATAAATAACGAATATTAAAAACAATGAGGTTCGCGTTGGTTGCAACTTGTGACTGAAGCGGTGAGAAGGCAGCATCTCCTCCACCTCTTCTTTGCGCCTTCTGTCTTTAATGTATAAATGACGACATCTGCAGAAGAGGTGAAGCAGTTTCTCACCAGCGTCAAAGTTGAGCTCTCCAAACCTGGAGGGAAAATCCAATTTAACCTGTTTGTGCTCTGTAAACGATTCCGCTTGATTTGGCATCAACTTCACCAGGTTTAGTGAAAACTGAAAAAAGTGATGCGTCAGAGGGTTTTTGGGAGGAGAGAAAGTCCAATGGAGCTATCTGGGTTCTTGCAATTCAAATTGATTTTGCCCGAGAATAGGACTGAAATGAATCCCATTCTGAATCATTACTTTTAATGAGTTCTAATATTTCATAGCAATAACGCCGCAGTTGCTCGGCTGACTGATGAGTTTCATAGTTCCGTGATTGATTTTTAATTAGACCTACATTCCTAAAGCAAATAAATAATATATAGAATATTTCGCAGCCTTCAGAACGGGGAATTTATAGCTAAAATAATTAGTGGGACACATGCTATAGAGCCTCCAACACAGGCTGAGGGAAACACGCGAAAACCTGCACACGGAGGACGAAAGGCCTTCAGGTTCATCTGTGCCTCTGGGCTAAATTAAATAGCTGACGAGAAAATGCTAATTAGATCATACAGTGACTTAACCCTGAGACAGTGCTTTTAATCATTTAAGTGGGCAAATATCTGTGAGAACAGAAATAATGGAATCGACCGCCAAGGAAAGAACTGGAAGAGTGCTTTTGACCAAGTGCACGTTTTGACAAGTGTTTAG
>OMLP01045565.1:0-57528 GCA_900302685.1 Spondyliosoma cantharus
GGCGAACCGCCGGAGTGGCCCTGCTGCGCACGGTGGTGGTGGTGTCCCATGTGCACCATGAGGGCCGACGACCCCTGGATGTTCTCCGCATCTCCAGCCTGCAAAATATCTGCGATGCAAAACGAGGGTTTCTTCATGGTATCCACAGCGAAGCCCCCTGCGCAGTACGCGGACCAGAGGCTGAAGTTTGACGCGTAAAACGGGTTGAGCCCGGCTGTGTACATCCCGCAGGCTCTAAAGCGTCTTTCTGAGAAAAAGGGTTTAAACTGACAGGCATGCAGGAGAGGGGGGAAAAACAGGGAGAGCGTTTCAGCTGCGATAGATGACCGTCCTCTTTGTGTCAGAGCCAAAATCGCTCTCCCAACTCTGAAATCCAAACCCTGCAGCTCCACTCCGAAGTTCCTCCGCTGACACTGATTGGTCGCTCCCCGAGCCAATGGACGTTGTGCGCTCGCTCACATCACGCCCTATGTAAGTGAGGATGATGTGTTACACGCTCACACACATGCACACATTCGTAGATGATGACCGGGACACTTCGGAGGACATTTGAGTTTGAGATGATGGATTGATCACTTAAGGAGAGCCTCCACCCATCACAAAAAAACATTACATCCTTTAACTCTCGCGTTCATTTGGATGTTTCTGTGTGGGAATAAATTAAATCACATGCAGGAAAATCTCCTTAAATCTGTCAGTTTTCACTATGCTCTGCAAAAAAATAAGTATAAAATAAATAAAGGATCGAATAGGAAAAATAGAAGATTAATAACTGTGTTAAGGGGCACTATGTAGTTTACAAAGTCATAATTTTAATATTTACAATATTAATGAGGTAATAAAACTCACTTATTTTTCCATAAGTGAATAAACAAGCTGTTCTCAGAGGAAAATAAGGTCCCAGAACACTGTTTGAAGCTATAAAGGTGGCAGGGTCTGCCACACATAAACAAAGTAAAACGAGTATGAAACTGTGTTGTCCTTTGCTTGTTCAGTTTATTCAGTCATGAAAGCAAAGAGAGTTTCTTTATTGAGTTTGTTTAGACATAAAAATGAATCTGTGTACTTTCTTCCCTGCATCTACACAGAGGACTAGATGTTGTGGGATCAAAATGAACAATAAAACAATAAATCAACAGGACCAGGATGTTACAAACACTACTGAGGTCGTGAGCCCCCATGTCCCCATTCGTAGAAAAAAAATAAAAAATAAAAGATATGTTATTTTTTTATTTGAATTTAGTTATCAGCTTTTTGTATATTCATAATTCCCCATATGTTGCCTTTCACCCTCCTCTAACTCGCCTACCTACGTTTTGGGACATTAAAGGGGCACTATGTAGTTTTGCAAAAGGACTTCAGAATTTCCAATATTCACTATATCAATGAGGTAATAATAAAACTCAGAAATATAATTTTTTTCCATAACCGAATAAAGAAGCTGTTCTCAGAGGAAAACAAGGTCCCCAGAACACTGTTTGAAGCTAGAAAGGTGGCGGGGTCCGCCACATATAAACAATGTCAAACAGTTTGTTTATTCAGTCATAGAAACACAGAGAGTTTGTTTATTTAGTTTGTTTTGAATCAGATCAGTCAATGAATATCTACATTCTTCCCCACCATAATAAAACCTACATATTGCACCTTTAAAATCGGGCGTGCAGTCCCACAGCCCCTCGCCCAGGAGCGCCTCTATTAGCTCCGTCTCATCCTGTTTTTGATGGGCTGCGATTCGTGTTAAATGAGCGGATATTCCTGCTAGATTCGCCCCCGAAATAGAACCAGCTTTAGTATTTTAGGATACAGCAGAAATCCTTATTTCTTCCGGAGCGGAGGGGGGGAGACTTTATAATGACTGTTAGAACTTCCCTTGTTCAATATTTGTGCAACTTTATCTCGACCTGCAAGTTGCACGGTGACGCAAATCCGTCCCCACGCTCATAATAAACAGAGGAAACCTATTCCCCTCCGCAACCAAAACACAATTAACTTCAGAGACGATACTTCATCCGCCTCTCAGGATTCACACGTTGGGTCCTGGCCAATAACATTTTACAGTTGAGGATTTCAATTGTTAAAAAAGAAAAAAAAAACGACTTTTATTTTATTTTATTTCCTCGCAGCAAAATGATTTTTATAAGCTTGTGATTGACCTAAAATAAAAATGTTTGTATTTTTTTGTATTTGCGATAATAAGAGCAGCTTTGTTGTCATACACTTTCGTTAACTCTCAATTAAACCGAGCTGTCTCCCTGTCTGTCGTGCCTTCGTGCCGTCGGTGTGTGATGTGTCCTCTCTCATGTGTTGGAACAATGGGCCTCTGAAGCCCCGCGCATTCATTTACTCTTGATTCATGCGACCGGAAGGGCCGATGACCCTGACTGCCTCCTATCATGCTGTTTTCGAATGACACTTTTCCGGGTTAAAATTAGAAACGAGATTTTTTTTTTTTTTTTTTTTTGCTTTTTTTTTGTGTAACGTTTGCCCTCCATCACGCAGTCAAAACAATCCATGGAAGAGGATGTGGCAGACGCAGCACGCCTCGAGTTATTTCAGGTGCTGATGAGCTCCTCAGGCCTCAGATCAGCCTTTAAAACTCAGGCTCCTGAGCTGCAGGGACAGGAGGGCTGGATAAATTTAGCCTCAGGTTCTTACTTTTTAGTGAGATATACATCCATCATTCTGGGGAGCTTTTTTTTATTGCTCTGCAGGATTTAAAAAGAAGTATGCCTAGTTCAAATAATTAAATATTTCTAATAACTTGTTACTGTAGAAGTGATAGGAGGCACTTGGAGCCAAATAGGGTGGGGCTCCATGGCCTTAAGATAATATCTCAATGTGATCAAATAAAGATTCTTCTTCTTCTTCTTCTTCTTCTTTGTCGTCTTCTTCTTCTTCTTATGTTGAACAGTGGTGGGGACATCAGGGCTTACAGTTAAAAAATCTTTATTTTAAAAAAATGTTTTTTAACACTAGGATTGAGACAGTAATGTAATGAGAGGATTTTCGTAGGTTAGAGTTAATGATTATGACAGAAAAAAATAATATAATAATAAAATGATAATGTATAATGGTGCATCAAAATTCATTTAATCTCATTTGTTAGTTAACTCTACTAGTAACTCTACTATACTGGAAATTCTAACTTTGACACAATACCTTGAAAAATGTTGATGCTTGATACTGAAATACTGAAACAGCGTTGAGGCCAAACTAAAGAAACAAACCCTATTTGTTTTCAAGGACAACACAGTTTCATACTGTTTTACTTTGTTTATATGTGGCGGACCCTGCCACCTTTCCAGCTTCAAACAGTGTTCTGGGGACCTTGTTTTCCTCTGAGAACAGCTTGTTTATTCACTTATGGAAAAAAATTGTAATTCTGAGTTTTAATACCTCATTAATGTAAATATAAAAAAAAAGTCGCCAAAACTACATAGTGCCCCTTTAAGCACAACAACATTAACATAAATTACTTCTGGCCATATTCAAAAGAGCGGGAGGAGGTGGGCCCGTGTGGATACTGCAGCAGTGTGAGTTTCAGCCGGCTGTTGGAGAAAAGAGAGCAAAATAGCAAAGCTCATATGGGCGTATGGACACTGTGCAAAAAAGTTTCAGATATTTTTGACATTTGATGTTCATGTCCACAGTGTCACAAGTACAAATGACACCTCTGAGAACAAGTAGAACAGTTCAGAAGATTAAATCGCTTTGCAACAATACAGCCTTTAAATCCAGGAAAAGACAACACGTGATATAACGATATCCAAAATTTAAGACAATTTCTGGTCTCAAATCACAATCAGTGATATGTTTTCGATACATAACAAAATGTTCGTAACATTGAACAGGATTTTTAAGGCACCAGAGAAGCACAAACATCTGCAAACCTCTGACGTTTCATTTTACTTCAGTGTCCCTGAAGAGAGAAAAGAGGAAAGAAACGATATGAACACACAGACACAGACACAGACACACACACACACGCACACACACACACACACACACACACACACACACACACACACACACACACGAAAACACACACACGAAAACACCTGCACACTGACTGATTCACTTTCAGTTAAACAAAGATTAACACTGTGGTCCTTCACTGAATGACATCCTTGAGAAGGAGCACAGTCTGAATGTAGAGTATTGATTGTTGCAGCAGTGAGTCACTGAGCTGCTGAGTTCTGAATTTAAAATATTTCCTCCTCACTTTTTTTTCTCTTTTTTGTGATGTTTCCAGCAGGAGCTGATGCCACTGAGACAAGCTGTCAGCCAGTGGAAACAGAGCACGGCCTGAAGATGGGGGTATTTCCAAAGGGAAAACTCCCCCAAGAGTCAACCCACGACTGTATGTCATGCAAGCACAGGAGCATGGAGGAGTGAGAACCTCTGAGAATTTCGGCTTTTGCTGTTACTGGTGATGTAGTGGCAAACGATGAGAGGAATAAACTGTGAACTGCTGCTCAACAACCACACATAGAAACATATCTTTTCATGACAGTGTTAATTTATTTTTTACTATTTTTTTTATTGCAAAAGAAATCTATTTTCAGGCAGCTTACACCAGTTTGGATACTACCTAACCCAATGTATGCTACGTTAAGATTTATATCATCTGAACTATTGTAGAGTTATTTTTACACTTAGACTGTAATCGGCAAGGAGACAGGAAAGTTGGAAAGGCAGAGCTAAGATTAAATTGCAATACAATAAATTCTGCTGCACTTTTCTCATACAAATCACTCTGACGTCTCAGTTATCTCTAGAGATGATGCATTGACAGCTAAATGTCCCACATTGGAATATTAAATAAAAAGAAATGACGCCAGCGTTTCATTGCCCCTGGCTCTGGGAAATTATTTAAGCAGAAGCGTCCCAAGTGGTTGTGGAAGTTACTTCTTGGGCTGATCTGGAGATGGCAGTGTGCGATCCTTGTGGCCTTATTCTGTCAGGACGCCTGCTGCTTCGTCCGGGCCAGTGTCTGTGTCTCTGTTTGTTTAAATCTTGTCTGAGACTTTCACCACTCAGCTCTCACAAGCTCCTGCTCCTATCAGAGCAGGACACCGCTTCCCTCCGACCACTGGCGTAATCCATCCACTTCACAAAACATCCCTCGCTCTCTGCGTCACTGTCAGTATCACCGATGTGGAGCAGTGGTGACAGATAGAATATGACACGTGCAAATTGTCAAGCATCCTGGCCACTTTGTCACCCGCTGTCTCTGTCTGCAGCCCATAAAAGTTAGATTAATTGTGCAGTAATAGAGAGTGAGAGGTGACGCTGTGAAGAGGTGATAAGCTGCTGAAGGTTAGATAGATGCGCAAGGTCAAGTGCCAGAGGCCATCATGACTTGCATCCTAAGCATCCTAAGAATTATTTTAATGCTCAATTATTTGATGATGGTATTGAGAAATCATTTTGAGAGAAACAGAGAGCCGAAGTCATGCCCCATGGGAAAAACTCTGGTTTCACTACTCTGGTAGTGAATGGAAAAAGATTTAAATTGTGCCATGAAGTACACATGTGGCTTGCTTGAATACAAACTAAACTAAGGTGGGGAAGCGGTGCAGGTGGAGTAGAGATGGAGAAACACAGATGAGGGTGATGAGGGTAGAAACCAAAGAGAGCAAGGAGGGAATTGTAAGGCTGGGAAGCACACTGGGAACCAGGCTGGGCTAATGAAGATGACGCAGAGCAGGTTCGGAGGGAAAACACACTGGAGAGGAACACGAGAACACGAGAGGTACACACGGCAAATGACAACACAAAACCCAGAAAATATAAAAGTCAAATAAAAGAGGACAGAAATGACAGGACCGTGAAAATAAAAACAGAGAAATGCAGAACAGATGCTCATTAATGCATTAGGTGATCTTTTTTTATTTTGTTTTCATCCACTGCCAAACAAAACAGTTGTTTAATGAATCAATAGTGCTTCACTGTATCTCTAAATTTCTGTGTTTAGCAAAGACTAAATAGTTTTGAGCTCAGTCATGAACTGTGTCAGGATATTTTTCATATTGCAGACACATCACCCTGCTTTCTATTCATAGGAGAGTTCTGTTTTGGCAGTGAGATTTAAAAAAAGAACTTTCTTTCAACTCTTTTATTTGACTCAACTTTTAAAACAAGTAACTCACGATAAGACGCCGTGTGAATACCAAGTCAAAGTCGCAAAACAACCATCAATCCTCAGAGCGATCACTTAAAGGTCTGCAGGCCTGGATCTCAGATAACGTCTGCTCCACCTAAACCCTGGTGGGCTTTGAGAAAGGCCACGTCTTGGCCTGCTGTCCAAGTGTATGAATCAGACTGAAGGCACACCGGCTGAGCTGTTGGCCGTGCTGCCTTTGTAAATACTGGAGTGACTCTGGAATGTCAGACAGAGATTTAACCAAGAACAACTCTGACTCCGAGTGCTGCCATCTCTCGTGTTTGTCTCAACTACCCAAAAATAATACATGACTAGGATGCTGTTAATACCGCAGGTGCGCCCAGTGGAGTTTTGTTTTCTCGCCTGCTTCGGTTCAGGATGGACAACTACTGCATGCTGAACAACTGCAGTCTCAAAGGCTATGGCCTGATCCTGAACCATGGCTAGAGAACCAACCAGACTCCATAAACAAAGAGCCAGGCTGGGAGAGACAGTAGCAGCTTTCGGGTGATGACATGTAATCTGAAGTAATCTCTACAAACAGATATCTGCATATGAATGCAGAATTTGAAGGTAAGGGACAAGACTTTGACTACAAACCAAAAACCAGAATGCTTCCGATACCAAAGTCGTGACTGACAATGTTTGAGCGGGCTCTGGTTGTGTGCAGGTTAACAGTCCACGTGGAGCGCAGAAGAGGTGGAACACCTCAGCCGACATGCCATCTTTCAACCCATCAGCTGACATCTGATGGCAATTAAGCTGTTAATTAGCTTTTTAAAAAATGGATCTGCATTAATGTGCAGATTCATTGTAGATTTACAACTCCAACTCCATTCTCACGTCTGAAGTTGCTAATCACACCATAAATTCATCACCATAAACAATCACCCCTGTACTGTATCCCATCTTCAATCTGGCATCTGTCCATTGAAACAACAACTCAATTTGGGACAGGAGTTGGCGAGTTGACATCATGTGACACTGAAACCAAGGCGGATTAAAGTAAACTTTGGGTTGTGTACTGTATTGTCATTATATAGTTTCCATTGCTCTTCCTCGTCACTCAAATACTGGAAACAGCTGTCAACGTGTTGTTTAAACAAAAAATGCAAAACAACTTATTTTTGGCATCCGTGATGGTCCCACATTCTGACATGATATGAACACACCAAAGTCAGAAAAAACGACTCCCCAGCTTGGGGAATGTGACCATCCTGGGAGCATGTGAATGCAGCATGAGTTCAGTCCCCAGTCTGGTGTCCAGCTGTGTTCACTGGGAGTCGGCTGAGGCTGAGCCCTGCTGACTGCAGTGACTTTCTGTCAGCCGAGGTCACAGGGCAGGAATTAGAATTAGAATTAGCTCCACGGCTAACTGAGCTACTTGTTAACAAAAGCAAAGCTAAGCAGCAGTAATGGCGCCCCCTATAGTTTTGGAGCTGCCTTCAAATTCTGGCCATTTCTTACTAATTACACCTTTAAACTACCAAAATATCCCTACAGTTGTTCACATGCAGGGGAATGTGTGCTATAATCTTTAATCAACCTAAAATAACAGTCACTGTGTATACTATTATTTAGTTTTTAAACCATATGTTATTTCAGTCCAAATAACAAAAGTCCAATCCACTGGTTACGAGTTAGGGATTATCAGTTTTCTTTACCAAACACTGATTTGTTAAAACGACTATCAAACAATGAATTTGTGTCATTGTTGGCTGCCAAAAACATGTGAGTCAGTCCCTTTTGCCATGTCCTTTGGGAATTTTAAAGTGAACAAAACAGATTGATGAAGAGTTTAATTAATGTTTGAAGAAAGAGATTAGGAGCTCACGGGAAAAACCGTACAGCACAATCAAAGACTAGCAAATCCTCTGAGCCATCCCCCCCAAAAATACCACCCAAGTCACAATACCACCCAGCTTGAGAGAGAAACAGAACTCCTCATCAGTCCCGCTCGAAGGCGAGTCCTCTATGTTTTGTCTCGGTGCACCATGTAGTTTTCACTCTGTCAATTTACGACACTGTCTCTGCCGCTTGTGTAAGTGACCCTGGGTGAGGAAGTGGCCCAGTTTGTCTGCCCTACACACTGGTCTACGGCTGACCTCAGCGCTGGTCTTAATCTCAGCGGGATGACAGAATTGCTGAGGAATTTCTCTGCTCTGTGCCTAAACCAACCTGTCAAGACGTTCTCTGTAGGCCGAGCACGTTCCTCCGTTACGTCCCCATCGGCTCTCACGTGGCCCCACTTTGTTGAAATATGACCTGCAAATACCAAACCCTAGCCTCGGTAACCTCTCCAAACACTGCCCACCTACGTGCAGATGCATCCGGAAAATGTCTCTCCTTGCCACAGTATGTTCAGTCTAGGCTGCAGGCAGATGGAAACCGAAAACCCATCCCATTCCCTCCACACCTTACCTACCTGCACGCTGGATGGTGTTTGTTGAGGCCAAATGAGAGGTGCCAGCCAGTTCTCTCCTGTGCTTGTGTAAGGCTAACGAGAGCCTGCGTCCAGATGTGGGTGTGAAGCTCCGCAGCTGAGCAAACAGTGGCTGTCTTCTCTACAGCGTGGCATGTTTAAAATGACATGCTGGTCCAAAAAGGAGGAGACCAGCTGAGCTCTGAGGAGCGCAAGTCAGCCGAGCACTCATCACCTGATCGGACAGCTTAAAGTTCAACATCCCTTGAGTTTTTACTGGCTCCAGGGATGTCATCCTGGTTTGACTCATAAGTGAGTCTAAAAACAATGTCAAGAGAGAGCAAAGTAAATATGAATCAAGACAAAAAAGCCAAATGGTGTAATAAAAGTGTGAGCCCACCATGATGTCACCCATTGGTTTGTGGACTGCCGTTTTAAACCCTTGAGTCTCTCTCAGTATGTGTCCTTGTCCGTCTTGTGTCCTTGTGAAATGTCATCTTCTGTGGTCCAAGCGCTGTCCCAGTATACAAGTTTGTATCTTGCCAAGAACGGTTACAATTCTGGGAAGTGTTCTTGACAGGTCCATTTTACTGAGGATGCATCGGCTTGTAACTTGTATGAACTTACCAGTGCAAATATTCCAGAATTAATTTCGTCATCCAAGCGAGAGGTGGAATGCTGCCTAACAAGAGGCCAACAACAAGAAGTTTTGGTGGATGAATCGGAAACTAACAGCTGCGTTTTCAGTTTTAATCAATTCTAGGTATATTGGAAACATTCACAAACTGTTGCTGTTGTTGACTTTGGCATTATGGCAGTCAGCAACTTGTTTTTTTGGAGCCAGAAGAGACCACATTTCGACAGGAGGGCGGAGCTGGGGAGGATATTCGAGGACAATCAACCTATTGAATCTATTTGAACCCACATGCAGACATAATTTATAAGATGAACATCATGCTGTACTGAAGACGACTTAAAACTTCCAATAGAGACCAAAACTTATGAAGAAAATGTTGACTGGTATATATCAATTTAAAGGTGAATTTTAGTTAAGGGTGACATTATCAATATCACAGAATGTGAAGAAACAACAGTGTTGATGTCAAAGTGTTATACATACTGTGTTGTAGAGATGCCTACTGAAGTTAGCATGCTAACCAGCTAGCCTCCAGCCTGTCCTGTCTGTAATACCACTTGCCAGCTGTTTGTGTGATAAATTGCAAAATAAACTCACAAAATGCCAAGAAATTAAACACTCTTACTTGTATTTTCCTTACTAGGCAGAAAAGTACAAGTACGCTCTTTCCCCATACTAAGACAAGCTAAACTGTCTTGTCAAACTCAACCAAAACTAAATAAAACTCACCACAGCAGTCTTGGTTTTTCTTACCACAATCACCACTGGGTTGGTTAAAAGAAATCCTCAACTCACGGAGTAAGAAGTGAAAATATTCTAGCTCCACACAACATTTTCACTGGATGCTGATGCCAGACTGGTCGCTGCATCACCTTCATGCTGTTTCCCCTGTTGTTGAACCGACAGTTGACTCCAACAGTCACAGAGATTATGTTCAGTCCCAGTTCTCTCTCACGTCAGGTAGCCAATTCCAGTGGCTGAGCCCCGTGTCCATGGTGACTCCCTCTGTGATCAGTCCAGACAAACTCAAGGGTAGCTGGGCTCAATGAGCTAATTTGCTAATGGTAGCTAGCTACAACCAAGGACAGCTGCCAAAGAGGAGCAGTTGTTGGTCACTCTGGTGATATGTCGCCCCCCTATGTTTTTGTTGACTACAGACCTTATTTCAGGCATCTAATCAAAGACCCATTCAGAAGACCCACTGATGTCCATATGGGGGAACTGAAAGTGACACAAATGTGAACTAAATTCAGGGTTTGAGGACTCATGTCTGCAGCACTATATACTTTGGTTTATGACCTGTAAAACACCTCAGCCGTTTTGAAGTGCTAATTAGCAAATATTAGCATGCTAACATGCGAAAAGGTAAGATGTGAACACGTGCTTAGAAACAGCATATCGATATTGTTTCGGTGAGTGTGCTTGCGTACAGCTCTGTGTCTGTTACAGCCTCGCAGAGCTTCTTCCAATGCTCTTGGCTTGTCGTACTTGCTCAGATCTAGACTCCTGTTCAGCGATCCTTTGCTGAAATAGTAACTGTCTGTAAATATTGTCCTGAAAATTCCGAGACGGACAGGAACAGAGTCGACTGAACGGGAGTCGGGGGGATTTTCCAGACACTCTCAATAACATAGACAATCTATCCTGGCAGGGAGGCACCTCGGCGACTTCCAACGTAAACCATTCAAATTGTGCTTAATCTCCCCGGTCCGCTGCTCTCTTAAGATGAGACTGTTTCGCTATAAATAACCGACATCTGTGCATTTAACAGTGCATACATTGTCTGGAGCCTGCATGTTTTCCAGCACATCAGTCAAAACCGCCTCATGATATATATATAAAGCTTGTTTGAGAGAGTGATTTGTTGGAGGTGAAAACATCTTTGAATCAGGTGAAGCTCTACCCACTCCAGGGTGAATACAACCTATGCATGTTTAACGTTTCTCTTGTCAGTCTTTGGCTGTTTGAAACAGTCTAGTGCTTGCTGCAAAAACACATTTGTCCTTGGTGAGAAACCTCTTTGAGTGACTCTCTGGTGGGTTGTGTCAATCCTCCCACTCAGACAGATCATCCCAGTGCTATTAAAGCGCCTGTCGTCCTATACAGTCCCCGATGGATGTGAATGAAGCCACGACACAATGAATTCTGGTCTTTTAAAGCAGCTGTGAGACACATTTCTTTACATGCACACAGGAGGAGAGAGTGAGAAAAGGCCTCCATTCATCGTGCTCTGGCCGTGTTTTAGTAGATATGGCATGGCTGTATAAGATCCTGCGGGCTGTGTCTTCACAGAGGCCTGTCAGCAAACATGCCGCCAGCGTCTGCCTGCGGGGCTGTTTGACTCTGAGGCCACAATCAGCCCCATCAGTCAAAGTAAAGCTCCTCTGTTCAGCGGGACGAGGACGGGATACTGATCAAACAAACCCGCTTTTGTCAGCTAAATTTAAAACTGTTAAAACAATCTTTTTCTGAATGGTCCTTGGCAGTACTATCATAAAAATGTGCGTGCAGCTACCATCCAAAAAATCCTCCGAGATCAATAAATGAACCGAAGATTAAGCTGGAGACGGTGGTAATCACTCAAAAAAAGAAGCTGGAAGAACTGTTATAACAATAAACTCCTCTCTCCTCAACATCTTTATTGCATTGAATCCAACATACCAACAGAATATAATAAGGTTTTCCATTGTTTTAGCAAAATTAACAGTTCTACATTAAAGTTTCCACATTTTCATTCACTCATTTATACACAAGGACACATCTGTAAAAGCATGAATCCAACATAAACCCTCTGTATTATCCATAAAACTAGACATTTGCATTTTGCCAACAAGGATGAGACTGACGATATTCTCTAATTTTCTTGTTGAAATCCCATGAAAAGACAAAACCAGCAGTGAATTAATCCCACTCACACGTATTGTCTGTATTCAAAGCCTGATATATCTTATTCCCTGGTGCCCAAGAGCTCCTTTGATGTCAAAAATTATTGCGAGACACATTATAATTCACTGATTCCCTTGTTATCATGAATATTCACACTGTGGCTTTTTTTTTTTTTTAACTTTAAGCAGCTTCAAGGAACTCTTATTTCATTGTTGTATAAGCATCTCTGCCTCGTCATAGAGATCTTGATCGATCATATCTTTTTAAAAGCTGTTTGCTGGATGAATAGCGATGATGTAACGTATCTAACTATGACTATGTAAGATTAACAACTGTAATATGAAAATGGTCGTCACATGTAAGCCTAAAGCTAAGAGATTCTTTTACAAGGTAATAGTGATTGGGTCATTCCATACCAGCTCACCGAGTGCCGACCAGTTCATGTTGTGTATTTACTCGAAAAAATGTATAGGACCTTGCAAAATCCCATAGCTGTACTCCAAATACTTTGTAAGTTCTGCCCTTTGAGCTGAATTTTGTGATTGTTTGCATGCAGATTCTGAGCCTCATCGGTCGCCTATTTTTCACCGGACTGGGTAGACATCTGTCCTGATCCATCCAAGAGACCCTAAGGATCTTTTACAACATGTAATCATTTAAATAGCTGTTGCTGAATTGTTACAGTATTCAAATTTATAACAGTAAGCCTAAAAGGTAAAGTTCTGGATTTTTTGGGGTGAGTTGGCCCAAAGCTGAAGTAATCAACATCCCCTAGTAATGTTATGTCCTCATACTTACAAGACAAGAGCAAGATAAATCGTGGTAGCAGGGCCATCATAAGATGCTGCTTCATAAGCCAGTTGTTCTGTTCTCACTTTAAAAGTATGTTTAACAACCATAAATACTTGTGCATCCAATTTAGCAAGTATTGAAAGTAGTCCCTAACAAATGCACAATTTGCTCCTGTTTTGAGGAACATTGTCTACAAAACTACAAAGTCAAGCTGTTAAAAATAAATACGATTATTCCTCCTTCTTCTTTTTCTTCCTTTTTTTAGACTTTTAAATGAAACTATGGATTTGTCACCTGTTTTTGAAGATTCGTATCTTCAGTAGTAATCAGTAGGCATGGGATTGTGAGGCAGTTACAGAAAAGTACCAAGAGACAGACTAACATATCTCTGGTTTAGGTCTAATTATGGGATTTGTTGACAATAACACAAATATTGAATATCTTCTCCTTTACATCAACTGCAAGAACTATTAATGTGCACATAACACAAAGCAGAAACCAAAAAGATTTTGAGCAGTAAACCAGCATTCAAGCGATAAATGTATATGAACACAGTATGAGTATTTTAAGGCAAAACAAGATGTCTTTTTCTTATGAGTCCTGGCACATTTGTAGAAATCAAGTAAATTTGGTGATCTCAGGTCACCAGTCAATTGGTGTAAACATTGGCATTTATTTCCAGTAAATGCAACACCAGACTACGTAGCACACAGTTGTAGTTAGACTCCTTTACCAATTGCACTTTTTGTTTGTCATAGAGTCGATGTTGCCATACAGTACAAGGTGAGATGTTTGCTGCGGATAGCTCTTGAGAAGGGAGATTTCAACCTCTGAAAAATGAAAAGAAAAGAGATGAAAATACAGACGTCCTATTTGTAAACACATAAATAAAGGAGAGATATGTTTAAAATATTCAAAATGAAAGCACACCACAACAGAAACACTTGTACGGTACCTTGTTACTCGACAGTTGCGCGTCTGGACGTAGACTCCTGTGTATATGATGTCACATCTCACTATGTTGTTGGTGAAGTCCGATTCCAGGACGTGGAAATTGGGATTGACGGTAACCTGAAGAAAGTAATGACAAATAAACACAGTGTGTGAGCAGCTCTGCAGGTTAATTACATCTCCATGTTGAGAGAGAAGCTGAGAAAAAAAAAATAATGTGACACCTTCAAGATATAGTTTCCTGGAGGAACGTCAGTGATGTCGATCCACTGGCAGTCGATGTTGGCAGCGTAGATGTCATGACATCCAGGACTCAGTCCCTGAGAACACATCCAGAAACCCCCCACAAGTTTGGTTTAATGCTTTGACTCTTTAGACGACTGACTTCTATTTTCCTACAAGCAGTGCAAATGAGCCAGATTTGAGTTTAAGTTATACAAACAGTTCTTTGGAAGCAAAGCTGTTACAAGAAACCAGCGCTAAGCCGTGCAAAGCCAGAATCACAGATCCCAGACAACAGATATAATAAATATTCCCATGTCCTCAGGATGTTTTTCCTTTGTTGGCATACACTGGAGTTTTTGTTAGAAAAACAGTTCTCAGAAGCAGATCTGGAGGATTTGCAGAAGACTACAACAAAAGTAATTGTAGCTCAGCACCTCGCTAAGTGGCTAAGTATTGTTTGACTAAACAGAATAGAATAAAAATATCTGCAGAAACTTTGAACAACACAAACAGATGCTAATCTACTGTGTGACATGAGAAGTCATCCAAAACGGTCGACTAATTTTAGTTTAATTGGCTTGCTGACTTGATCGAATTATTGGAGATAAAAGCCCCTTTGTTTTATGTTTTTCTTGTGTATATTTTAATAAGAATTCCTAAATCATCAAGGGGCTCTCCGCCAATCTTACATGTCAAAGACAAATTACTAGACACAGAAAGTAAGACACAACCTATGAAAAGAGTTGTTTGTGACTCTGGGGAAGTTTGACGAGTTCGAAAAATGCCTTATAATCTCATTTTGCAGATTTTTTACACAGAAGGTCTGCTTAAAAGTCTTAAGTCTTAAGTGTGGAGTTCAAAAGACCAGACGTTGACTGAGCAGGAAAGATCTGTAGAAAGAGTAGGGAATGCACGAACCAGAGACCAAAAATGTCTGTCCACTGTGTGGACATTTTGTTTAAAAACTCAACTATATTATGCAGTAAAGGTCAGCTACTATAAGTGTTTCAGTAAATCCAAAGTTAATGATACTGTTCATCAGACCAGACCTCAAGATTGGCCCTAAGCCAGGACCGCAACTACTGGTATCACAGTTCTATATGACACCACCTCTCTGCATTTTGTATAAGAGGCCTTATAAGGTGAGAAAAAAACAACACCAGGCAGGTGGACGATAACAAAAATACATGATTTTTTTCTGACTGATTGAGCGCTGAAATGTCCGGTTTCATGAGATACCCATTCAGGATGGTGATATGGATTATTTTCCTGGATTAAGACTATATCCCCTTCAGATGATTACCAAAGATGGAAAGGCTGACTTCCGGAACATTGTACCTTATAACCCATTCCACTTAGTGATTTTAAAATTTTAACATTGAATGTATTTAGAACAAAAATGTCTATGATTGTTTCTGATACCTCATTTTACGATTTCAGCAGGTCTCTCTTGCAAAAGAACAGGTACTTCAAGTTTGACGAAAATGAATCTAAACGATGCAAGGGCATGAGCGCGAATTGTCCACACACTCAACATGAGTTTAAAATGGATCATTTGTGTCAATGTACACGTATCCTAAAGATTCAGTTTCACAAATTGATTTGCATTAGAATCTTGATCTTTTTTATCAGCCTTGATCAAAGTGCTTTTGTTGCCTAAACCTAACAGAAATGAAACGTAGTAGTGGCGCGAAAAAATGATTTTAAATATGTATCCATGTACACGAATCCTGTAGATTACATTTGGAGACAGTTTTACAAACTGCCATGGCACTGTGTTGGCATGAGTGTTTATTAACCTGTGTATGAGATGTACAGGCGTAGCGCCGCCTGAATCCGGGGTCACAGCCCGTGTCCTCAAGGCAAAAACTGGCCTTGTGTCCCTCGGCCACTTTACGTCCAGTGGCGATGTCGAGCAGGTCGTAGTTACTGAAGGCGTCCATGCTGTGGTAGTGTCTGATAGACAAAAAATAAAAGCTTGTTACTATTTTCGTATCAGAGCTGAAAGGAGCCAACCATAACATTTAAACGACGTGAGGTCATTTCACTTGCAGGCTGAGGAAACTCACTGGTGACAGCTGTGCCAGTCCCACTGATATCTCGGCTTGACGGGGAGGAAGTCGGTGGTGCCTTGGTTCTTCACTTTCTGGGGGAAGCGCAGGAGGACTCTGAAGTCAATGTCTCTGATGGCGGGTCCATACGCAGACCTTGGATGGATCAGAAGTGAAACAGGCATAAGCTGTATTGGGAAGTGCGACTGGCTGAGCTCCCAGGGTTAGTTGTCTTAAAGGTAACAGAGTGCAGAGGGTTTGTTCCATCGTGCTGAATGCTTTCGGGAAAACCAACCCAGAACATTTATGTGTTGGCAGGACATCACGTTGGAGAATCAGTGCTCCATTATAAGATCAAACAGGTTTCTGCAACTCAGTTATCCGGCCACATTGAAAAGTTGTGGTTTAAAGTTACCCTGAAACAAACCAGAAGTGGGGCTAAAATGAGAGAAATTAACCTTCAATGAGATGGACAAACAAAGGAAATACCTGTGTTAGAGAGTGTGTGAGAGAGTGTGTGAGAGAAAGTGTGTGTGTTTCAGTGTCTGCGTGCTGAAGACATGAATCATTTCTGGCACCAGCGATTACCTGGCGAGACAGTTCTCCTCAGCAGCACAGCGGAGTGCATACATCTGCATGCGCTGGACATAAGCACCTGCTTGGATGGCATACGGGTCTGGCACCAGGTCGGGCAGTCCTGGGAGAGGAGATTAAAGGAACAACCAAAGTTTTTTAAGTTTTTTTTTTTTTTTTTTTATGATTTTGACATCTTAATTCTGACAGTTTATTCATGCTGAGAACAATTCACTGAAACCGAGCAGCTGTTTGTGTTTGTTGGCAGGATTCAAAGTATTGTACATTCCTGAGCTGTCAGCCCAGGATCCAAAGCCCTAAAAAACATATTTTACCTCCTTGTTATTCAGTTTTTTTCCCTTTCAGGGAGTGAGACATGATGCTTGATTTTTAATATTCACAAAAACAGCTGATTAAAAAGGTATTTTCTATGTAATGGATGATTATTTACACTGCTTTAATCCAAATTGAGGCACCCACTGGAGCTCTCTTAAATCCTTGCCAATTTAGAAGGCTTACCTCGTTCCACATGATAAGGACACTTACCATTTTGGAAATATCTGGTTCCATGTCCTGTGCCAGGCGGACGGCGTGTGCGGGCCACTGACCTCCCTCTTGTGGGATAGGGGTTGTATAAGACAGAATTCCTGTGGTTTTTAAACGGGTTTCGAGGGTCGTCGTTAACCATGTCCTCTCCATTACCGGCTGCCTCGTTTGAAACATCCTCGCTGGGTACAACAGGGAATGGAGAGGGAGCCTCAGGTTCCCTCTCCAGAGGTGTTTGAAGTGCTGGGAGGGAGTGATCCGTCTGCCTGGAGACAGATATCACCTCTGGCCCCGCGCGTAATTGTTGATATTGCGCTGGTTCTCCTCCTCTGGTGTACAGCGCAGACGCACCCCCGGTCGCAGCTCTTCTCCTGCCTGGGAAATCTGTAAAACTCCCCGGTGCAGAGGCGTTGATGGTGTTGGTGTGTTCTGGGTTAAAGCGTCGTGCGCCTGGATGACTGTAAAAACGCTCAGGATGCTGTCTGGTCCCAGACGCACGACCATTAAAAGGCGCAGACTGTCTACCAGCGATAGATCCTGGATCTACAGCCTGTCCGGGTCTAACAAGCGTCGCTGCCCTGTGCGCTCCTACCACCTGGCCCCTGGTGCCATCCCTCCTGCTGCTAACATAAACCCTCGACTGGCTTCTGGACCGAACAGGAGCCTGGTACTCTAACCCAGTGCTCATCAAACTATAAACTTGCCCGTTGTTCTCCCACTGGATCCTGTGCCGCCAGGAGCCAGCTGTGCGCTGCTGCTGCTGCTGCTGCTGCTGCCCAAAGATGAAGAGAAGTGGTCCCTGGAAAAAGTATAAAAATAAAAGTGACCAGTTTGCCATGGCAGTAAAACTAGAAAAATAAATCCCTCCTGTAAGTCGGTGATAAATCAGATCACGAGATGAACAACGCGCACAGATGTTGTGTCTTTGGGGGAAGTGGACGAAAAGTGCGCTCCCACAACCGCATAACAGTTCTGAGGAGGACTGACAAGTGGAGAGGAGAGGAGGGCTGGATACTTTTTTTTTCCTGGTCATTTATCGAATTCAGGCAAGTCAAACTTTCTAGCAAGAAAATTTAACCCCTGCCTCGCCGTGGTGAACTTCTGTTACACAAGAGTTAGACGTGGAGGTTTGCCGAGTAAACTTTACGCACGGGTGTGAACTGAAGCCATCGAAATGTTCCCGTTCAGTCTGGTGATTTTCCAGAACCAGTGAGCCCAGTGGAAGAGGAAACAAAGGTTTGTTGGAAGAAAACAAAAACAACAACAACAAACAATTGAACTTTCAGCAATCTTAAAATATAAACTGCGGAAGAAAAACTTGACTAAAATGTAATTGGGAAACCTTTGTTACCGTGTCATTTAAGCGCCACAGACGGTTAGTTCATCAACATTAATGAGCAGATATCAGAGATTAGTTTTGTACCACGTCTACCAAAACTGTGCAGCATCTTTGGAGAGGCATCATCACACGGCCTCATGTCCTCCTGCGGCACTGAACCTCCACCACACGGCGGCAGGCTGCGTCTACGTGTCAAACTACTGATGCTGCAGGAGCCTTTTAACATCCAGCATCATCTTGAGGCGGTCTGCAGGTCCAGATCAAGGGCGAGGAAGGCTTTTATTTGCAATTTGCAAACATTATTTCCCTCTGTCAAAGCAAAAGGAATTAAAGGTACTTTATATTTATTTATCTATTTAATTCTTAATTCATAAACTGAACTTTTAAATGTGTGTTTTGTCTTGTGACAGCATTTCTAAGTTCAGTTTTACTCTGTCGTAGAGAAAAAGCAATGTCAGAATTGCAGTAACTATAAAATCCAACCAAAAACCAGTGCAGACTGAAGTAAGTGCAGATATTGTGGTCTGCCTGGGTTTAATCTGAGCTTTACTGCTGTTACTGCGGTCTGCAGCAGCTGTCTAGGTTATATGAGAGTGCATCATTTTTAAAACAGCTTTACATACATTTTACAATGACACTAAATATATCAAGTCAAGAGGGTTGTTTGACTTCTTCGTAGTTACTCTATTTCACCCTTTTAAACATCCAAACATTGAAACAATGAAATACAGATATGATGTAATAAGAAATAAAATAAATAGATTTTCTCAGGAAGAAGACAAGAGGATGATTATAGTAACTGCACTTTGTCACTTGTCAGGTAACACAAAGACAGATCGCAGTATCAGTATACAGTTCAGGGTCATAGGTCAAATAATTGGTCATAATTTCTAAGATATGAAAATGACGTGAAGAACACGTATTTCATAAGAACACAATGACTGTTCCACCTGTAGTGCATTTGATTCGTCAGTCAAAAAACTTTGAAGCTTCATTGTTTCATTGTTAGCAGAGTTTCTGTGGTTAGACTTTGAGGAGAAGAGTAGTACTCCCCAAAATACCTGAAAAACACACTTTCAAGCATCATTATGTAACTTCTTCACCTTAAACTAACAGTCTCAGTATCATGCTGATGGTACATTGTTTTGTAACAGGGTGAATAGTGTCTCTGTCTCAGCCACTCCGCCACTCCATCACTTGTTTCTGCTCTATGTAACTTCAGTGAGAGGGTCAGATCACAGTGTTATATACATGTTCACTTCAAGATACAAGTTTTCATCACTTAACATTGTCATGATGTAATGAGTTTTGTTTGCAGTTCGCACCTACATTATATCTGACAGATTGTTACAGACGTGAGATTTGTATTTACGACCGCAAATATAAAAAAAAATAAAATTAAACTGAATTATTCAACTTTTTCATGTGCAGCCTATTGCCTATTTAACTCTTCTAATATTCTTCAGTCTGACATTCACATATAAAGACCATTATTACATTAGTGTTATCTTTTTTACCATTAAGGATCTTTGCTTGTTTGATCACAAACAGGATAAGACGGGCCGTAAATACTGATCTACAGAGGAGTGTTGCAGACTTTGGTATCTGACACCTCTCAGACAAGAGTGCCAAATAGGGCATCAGGATGGTGATACCACATGCTTCTTCTATTCTTAGCCGCAGGAACCTACGCCTGGTCCAAAGTCCAGCCCCGCCCCGCTCCCTGCCGCAGTCCAGATTTATAAGAGCCCCAGATCCTCGGCACTGGTTTGGCACAAGACTTCCCGAGCAGGACATGTAACCCACAAAATTTAGCCAGTAAGTATTGACGATGAATTGAGTCTTTCTTGTGTGTCTGACCTGAAAGTAAACAAATCACAACAAATGTTGCCACATAAACTAATATGTACTGTAAAATTAGAAAAAATGCTTGGAAATAAAATAAAGTTTCTGGTTGTTTTCTTGGTACACCTACAGCAGCAGCAGCAGCAGCAGCAGAGCTTTCCCCGAGCGAAAGACTAATTCTTCTACGCTTTGAATATATCTTATCCCATGAATCTAGGTATCCAGGGCTGCTCACAGCTCACTGCTTCTTGTGAGATTTAACGAAGATGATGGTCTTAAAATGGTTTTACCACAAGAAAACTTCCCCCCACAAGGAATATACCTGTTGTCTTCCCCTGAGGCCTCTACAACTAAATGATAGATCCAGAGGGTTTACCACAGATCATGGGGAGGCAATACAGGTGAGATGCTGAACAAAATGTTTGTTGAGTTATGACACTCTGTTGTGGGACTCTCATTCAGTTCCCCCCACCCCCATAGGCAAAACTGTGTTGCTTTTTACCATCTAACCTGAGTTGAAATATAAATGTCTACTAAAAGAGTTTGGCAGGGCTTCAGATCATCAGGTTTCTTGTGACACATGTCTTGCTTTATCGTTGATTAACCTTTGCCAAAGTCGGCGTGCTCAGTTTCGACTCACGTTTCAGCTTTGACCATCATGCTGCTCCATCTATCTTCACGTTTTTGGTCGATCTGCACGTGACAGATACATATGGGGAACATGTAATATGTGAGCTATTAAAAACATTAACCAGTAGACCCTTAACCTAAATGTTAACACCTTCTATTTCTACCTGTGTCTCGCCCATTCAGCTCCACTGTATGATGCCTGTGACTGCTGGTTATTTCTGTTTTAACACTTAAAGGATCTGCACAGTTACAAAAAAGGAACATAAAGTTTAATTGTTACGTAATTTGTCTTCAGGCTAAACTTAAATGTCGGTCACGATTTTGTGCTTTTGTTTTTTTTTTTATAAAGGAATACATGTTCTTTTATTTACTGTACTAAACTTCATTTAATCATCAGAAACAGCACACTGAATTAAAGCGAAAGTGATGGGTAATACTTTATAGTAACTACTCACTCATTATTAAATGGTGAGTTTATGGCTAGTTACACTTAAATAGTTTAATTTCACTGAAATCAAATAAGAAAATGCTTTATAAACAAGAAACAGCTGCGTAAGAAGTTTAATACAGCACTTTATTGTTAACAGTGAATAAACTGCCAAATACATTTGACTATAAACGTACCATCAATTAATGATGGTTATTAAAAAATGTGATGATGTGATGTCAGTGAGTCAGATTTGAATTTTTATCTACAATTTTAGATTAATTTTAATCTACAGTTCAGAGGCAGGTTAAAGGTGCACTCTGTAGTTTTGGGGAAGAAATTTTAATCAGAGGAGAAAGATCTTCATTGACTGATTTTTAATGCCTGAACAAACTTTTCGTTTTGTTTTCTTGCCCGCTTTTTCCCTCGCGGGGTTGCGGTGATGTTATTGTCAGGGGGATTACTGGAGCCTATCCCAGTGACTCGTTGGGTGAAGGCCAGGGTACACCCCTGAATGAGTCGCCAGCTCATTGCAGGACCCTTACTGATGGCAGAGGCTAGTGCCAACTGCACATCAGGAGCAGTTTTGGGGTTCAGTATTCAGCTATGGATACTTCGGCATGTAGCTCAGTCCCACCCGGGGGAGCCTGGAATCGAACCAGTGACTTTCCAATCACTGATCGAACGGCTCTACCCAGTGAGCTACAGCCGCCCCGCCTGAACAAACTAAATAAGCAAACTGACCTTTAGGGACAATACAGTTTCATACTGTTTTACTTTGTTTATATGTGGCGGACCCTGCCACCTTTCTAGCTTCATGCAGTGTTTTAGGACCTTTTTTTCCTCTGAGAACAGCTTGTTTATTCAGATACATATATATATATAAATAACCTCAGTAATATTGTAAATATTAAAATTCTGAGTTTGAATTTCTTCTCCAAAACTAAAACACCCCTTTAATGTTCTGGATTAAATAACAGCAAGTGAGACAAAATAAAAAACAAATAGTATAAAACAAATTAATACAAAGAAACCCACTAAAAGCATTTATCAGTATGTGTTGGACTGTAATAACTAAACTATAAAACTGCCGGTATTTAGTTAAGTTTTGTCTTCAGCATATAGTGTCTGTATCTGCTTTTCTCTACAACTGTGTTTTATCTTAAAAAAGGGTTGTGAGTATCATGAGATTAAAGTACGTTTGGCTTTTTGTTACACAACAGAAGAAAAAAAGAACAACCTAAGAAACTGTTGTCTTGTTCACAAAGTAAAATGAAAACAAACAAATTAATAAATAAAAAAAAAAAGAGCAAATAAAAAATGTTGGAAATACCGGGGAGGTTACTGAGGATTAAATTTGGGACTCAAGAGACTGCTGGGTAAAAAGTCATCGTACTCCTCCAAGGTGCAGTGTATTGATTGTTTCCCAGTTGGGACCACGTCCCTCATTCCGTGCACACAAATATGTTTAACTGGCTGTGAGAGCCGACGGGAGATGAGCTGGTCTTCCTTTTCTCCTCAGTTGATGGTGTCAATTAGTCGATAGTCTGATAGTCGAGCGTTTTGGCTGATATAACATTAAAACTAATTTTAAAAAACCCGAAATTGATATATTGGCTGATATACACATATTTTTGTGCAAATGTGGTGATCAAATGCATTGAAACAGAAAACACCACCTGGAAATGAATAATGACTAATTACACCACACATCTTTTTCTGTATTTTCAGCAGTAGAGATAATAGGCCAATATATACTACTAATAATACTAATATATCAGTCGGGATCTGTGAATTAGCACCGGATGTAAATTATGACTTCTACCTAATCAGCCCCTTTAAATCAATGATGGACAACCTTTACTTTGTATTACCAAAATGGGCGACACTTTACTTTGAGGCTCTATTATGAATGTTGACCTTCAATAAATGGTTAATAACACACCATAATGTAGTTGTAAGCACTAATAACCTCCAGGTGATCATACAGTGAGTGGAGGATGGGCTATAAAGAACAGACAACGAACAGTAAAATAATGCTGAGATAACATTAAATATTTCTTAATCTGAGAAAGTGTCGTTGTCGTCGCTGACGAATACCACACATTCTTATACTCTTATTCCATTGGAACATTAAAAAAGTACTTTACGAATGTTTTTCTTGGTTGATTTAGTTAATGCCTCAACTGTATATGTTAATTTTTTTGTACACAGGTCTCTTTTGAAAAAGAGATCCAGATCTCAATGTTTCAATAAAGGATTAAATATAATACTGCATATTAAAAAACACTTCTTATACACACTTACAGCTACATAATAGTATGTTAGAAACCATTTATTAAAAAGTTTATATGCTGCTGAAACATGTTAAAGTCAAGTGTTGTCCCAACATGAATTCAGTTGTTCGCATTATGTTCAGTCACGATGAGGCAGCCATAAATATTCCTGCCATTCATCAGTGGCATAACCACAAGTGTTCACATGCCTCAGGGGTCCTCACTCACTCAAACAGGGGGGTCTGCACAGCATGTGACAGCCACTCATTTCTAACCTCTCCGCCCCAAATATGGACGCCCCAGCTGTTCCAATCAGGGTTGCCATGACGGCAGGTGACGTCGGACCGCATGCCACCCCACAAGGTTCTCACCCTGGAGGTGGCATGTGGGGGCGGGCCCCTGATTCAGGCCAGGCTGGGAGTGGGTGTGTAGGTCAGTAATTGGCTGTGCGCTTGTTAAATATATTCTCCAGACACTTAGCCTAAATATAAACTGACAGAGCAGCCACCTCTGCTCCGGGGGCCAACTGTTGGCATGTAAAGACTCCCAGAAACGTATCACAAGACTCTGAACAACCCCCCACCCCAACATGCCCTCTGTGGCTCTGGACCCTGAGACAGAGCTGGTACAGTGTGAGGATCTATAGAGATCAAAAAGACTGTAACACACCAAAGACTTGTAGATAAAATGATATGCTCGGATAATAAATCCTTTTGATGTCTGAGTCATCGCTGCTGTCAGACGTGAGTCATTTGTTTAATAGTTCGTGCTGTATCATCAGATAGAGGAATACAACCCCTCAAGGTTACCATATAATTCACAGCGATGTTAATATTGAAACATCAATAAAAAGTGAGAATTTACCACTCGGCGTTTCCCCTCATTTCTGTGCAGACAGTGTTGGGCTGAGGTTGGAGCGATGTGGGGGACTTCTGAAAGGACGTTTGATCTTTCAGTGAAGAGCTTTTTCACACCATGTCTTCATTCAATTGATGCCAGTGATTGAAATAAAAAAAAAGAAGAAAGAAGCTGGCTGAGTCTCAAAGAAGAGATTTTGCACCTTTATTCTGCGGCGCTACAGGCTAGAATATTGAAAGCTTATTTCATATTACTGGACGAGCTGTTAGCACTGTAGGGAAGCATGATAATGAAGAATAAGGTCTTCAACTAAACGACCGGGATTTAAGACACATTCCGTTTATTGATATTTTCATTTAGTGCTTTGCAGGTGGACTTCATCCTGATAAATGTTCCTCATCATCTGATAATGACCTTTATTTCTTAGCTTGTTCATTATTCATTCATTCATTCGTTCATATTTGATTTATTTAGCTCCTTTCGGTGTATGATTTCTGAAACATTCGTACAAAAATTATAGTTCTTTACCCCAAATACTCATTCAGCCTGAATAAGCAGAACAGGAACAGGAGGAAGAAAAACTTACATTACCTCATTACCTGGATTGAAGCATTCATTAAGATGTGACACACAAATCCTTCCTCTCCCTTAGTATAGTATAGCAGTTGTGATATGTGTGTGCTGGGATGCCTGATTTTTAGCATTTCTTCAAATAATCACTAAAAGACGTTATAACAACAATTTACACAACTTTGGGGACGTTTTAGGGAATGGTTATATTTTATATATCAAAGTTGTAGATGTGATGTTAAAGAGAAAGAAATACAGCCTCATCTTTGAGTAGGGAGTGGCATTATTAATCTAGTTCCAGGCACTAAAAGTAAGGCACCTTTACAAATATGGGCGAGGAGGTCCCATGTCATAAAAATCTCATGTCATCAGACATGCAATCTCTAACACATATACAACGATAATGCCTCTCCTAGTTGCCAAAGACGTAGAACCTGTGATTGAGATTTACTTCATATGCTCTGGAACTGCTCTATTCTGGACTTCTGACACTAAAAAAAGACAAAATCTCATCTGACAATAGAAGATGGAACTTTGGAGACATACAAGGTCTGAATATGCGCTTAAATAAAAAAGTAAAAACGGGCACAACTGGGAAACACTTGTTCTCTATCGCAAAGGCAATAATTAAATGAAAAAAATATGTTTATTAATTAATATGCAACTTATAATAATAATAATTAATCTTTCATGGCCTTACTACCATCTCTCACAGCCTCTTGACATTTGAGTTAGTATAAAACCTGCCATATTGAACTCATTGTCTATCTAATGCTGTATTATATAATTTATAAACATACTTTTTAACAACTGGGGTTTTGTTTTTATGAAAAAGTTCTGCTCAAACATTATATTCATATTCATATTCATACACATACTAAGACCCTTTTTTTTACCGTCCTGTAATCTAATAGTTCATCTATTGTTATTCAGAGGAAAACTTTCAAGCTCTTTTTATTGAGGCTCTAAATCTAATCTGGGTGATAAAGAGTCTCATTCAAGAGCAGCAGGATGTTATCAGTCATCCTCAATGTGCATAAACGTTTGTGTTGTAAAACATCAGGCTCCTGATTCTGACCTTCATTGGAACTAAGTGGGTGTGTGTGAAAAAAAGACAGGAAACATAAAGTGGATTCAGTTGTTTCATTTAGTTGTGAGACACAATTCCTTCCTCCCAGCTGGCTTTTTATGCTTTCGCATTCAACAATATCAGAGTTGAGATCCGTCCCGGATGTTAAACACTGGGAAGTCCAGAGGTGGCTTATCTTTTAGAAAAATAGTTACACAGGATTATACAAAACACAACGCTTCTGCCATTAGTTCTTCATAAGTTACAGGATTAACTATTTACAAATCAGGCTCGGAGTTCAGAACCGGCGTTATACATTGACGCAAAATGATATTTACAAGTCTATACACAAATCCCAGAGTTGTCCCCGTGTTGCTGCAGAGAAAGAGAAAAGAGAGAAGTTACTCACACTTAATGAAACGCTTATCTTTTATCCGTCAGTGAATATTAGAGGATAATGTATTTTATTTTCTTATTTACCTATAAGTTGTTCAGCAGGGAGTTCTGAATGCTTTCATATACTTTGTTGTAGATATCTTCCGTAGATGTCATTCCGTCGAGGTACTCTATCCAAAAAAGGACACATTTAAAGACAATGAGTCATTTATCACTTTATTTCTTAAGTAGAGCGGGAGATACTCTGCTTTTATTCTCATGTTATGGATGTGGATATTTTCTTTGGCTTACCTATCCTGTCACAGTTGTTCTCCATCTCTTTCCTGTGTCTCAAGTACATGGGCCAGACGTGGCCATCGAACAGGCCTGGGGGGTCAGGGACTGTGTATGTCCTTGTACTGCAGGAATCAATCGAGTCAGATTAGAGCCTGCAATGCCTCGTCTCTCCCTTCAGTGTAATTTGTCACTCTGAGAGCTTGTTACCTTCTCCTCCTTTTGCACTCCTCATAAGGAATGGAAATGTAGAAACATTTGTCATAGACGTCAATAATAGGCCTGCAGAGAGGAAGCGAGGCTCAGATTAGCGGAAAACTTTGGAGGTCAAGAGGCCTGTGGGTTAAACTGTAGAGCTTGTGTAGAAAAACGAGTAAGATGACAGGCGACTCACTTGTAGTTGTAGATGAGGAAGCCCTCCACGATGAGAATGTGGATGCCGTTCTCTGAGTCGGCTTCCTCAGCTTCAGGTGACAGGCTGACGCCGTGTGAGCGGGCGAACTTGACTGGGTTCTCCTGCCAGCCCTTCACAGTGCTGATCATAGCCTCCATGTCCAGGGCAGAGATCACTGATACAGAACAAGGAGAGAAAGAGAAGAGTAGGCTTCACCACACATGCAAAGAACACTCCTCACCAATGTGCTTTAACACACATTAGTCACGAATGTTAGTGAATGTCTGTAGCATTCACAGAATAGATGATAGAAAAAAATCACAAAGTTTAGGAGTGATTGGTTACCAAACTAAAGAATTGTGCAGGAAAGAAAATGTACATTACTGCATGGTTTTCCTACAGGAAATCCATTCTTACCATCCCACTGTCTAAAGCCGTCCTCCCCGACTTCTATTTGATCGGGTTTCTGAAATAACAGTGACCAATAAAACATTGCTGCAACCTAGTAATCAGCCGGAGTTGATCACACCTGGACAGGACAAGTCAAGGACTCGTCTCCACCAAAAGTATCGCACCGTAGCGTTTTTTGATAGCGGTTTAAATGTGTCTTTCCGATGTTGCGCTTGCAGAAATATTTTTTAAAAATATCTACATTTCAACATCATGCTGTTGCCTCACTATGATGAGAGTGAGAGTGTTTAAAAGATGTCTCGGTCTTCTTTTTCTTTTTTTAGAAAAAAATCTACCAGTCCTTGCGATCTGGCAATTATGATTATGATATTTTTTGACGATGACGATCCTCATGATGTTTTGCTTTAACAGTAAAACATGTACGCGGTGCTGATTTAAAAGCGATTGCTTATCGCTGATCAATCAACCTTCACTGGCCCTTCTGAGAAATCTTCTGAGCTGGTTGCAAAATTTGGTTGAATTTGCAAAAAATGATTTGTTGTCTGACTTTAAGTGGGGACGCTCAGCCCTTTCATTGGCTGTCCAGGAGACAATCAGCCAGATGTATTACTAGGCTACTGAGATGACAGGACATCTGCAGGTCAGACTGGTGAATAATTTCTTTGGACAAAATGCCCTCAAGGGTAAATTTAGCATAGCAATTCAAATGATATCAAAAATAATACTTACTTCAACTCAATATCTATACATTAAAATAGTTAATGTAGCTTTAAACTCAACATAATAAAACACAATAAACTCACAATATAATTAGCCTTACCTTGAAAAAGTCATCCTGATGCACCACACAACAGTTGGGTAATGTCTTTAGTAGTCTATTTGTCAGAGTGGTCTTCCCACCGTTGGTCACTCTGAAATTAAAATACATTTCATGCCACACAGATGAGTTACACTCTGAGATTTTCCTCACTCCAGTTTCTAGATAAATAGCTTAATATTTAAAATGAGACTTACCCTCCAATGCCAATGATGAACTTCATTTTTAATTCTGTGTATTGGTCACCTATGGAATTCAGTAAATAAAAGAAGGGAACCCAGCCAAAACCAACAGTCTGTCAAAGGCTTCTTCTAAAAAAAACCTTTCCTTCTCTTCCGTCTCAGATGTTCCCCCCTTTTACTACTTCATTGATAGACAATCTCTTTGCTGGGCATATAAAGGATTTAGCTGCAGCGTCACAGCCTCTCAAACCAATCAGCCCCCTTTTCTTGCAGCCAATAGGATACCGCCTTACAGAGTTGCAGCACCAACGGGAGGAGGACTTGGGAGCGTCACATTTGCATGAAGTGGATCCCAAACTTTCCACCTGCTGTCAGGGGTCACTGAACACTGGCCAAGCAAATGCACGACAAATCCCAAACCCAGCACTGTTATTGGAAGATAATGAAGATAAGGTGAAGGGGGGCTAAGCTGTGAAACACAAAATTAATTCTCTCTTTGGAAAGAGTCACAGCCACATGTGGAGTCTATGACAAAGACCTTCTGCAGACTGTTACTGCTGATCATTTAGATGTCATAAAAAGACCTCATTTATTCTTAATTCTTCTCTAATAACCTTTTACAATAAAACTCAAGACAAGTGATTTAAGCGCAGATTTAATTCATCGTGAGGGGCTTTTGGTCTGAGAAAGGGTGATATTTGGAGAGGAGGCAAGTGCTGCATATTGCACAATCATAATGTGCTGTACCTCATGCCACAGTATGAAATTGACATCATGTTACAGAAACATCTGCATCACAGCTCAGAGAGAGAAAAAAAATCGAATTATTTAGATTTTTCAGAGGAAAAAGTTTCCGTGCTTAGACAGCTCCGGGTGGCTGAAAACCTGAAGCGCTATATTTAGTCGGCTGCTGTGTGTCTGTCCACTGCGTCACGCATATTTCTGATGTAATCTGCTCTAGTACATGGCAGTCAGATGTGTGACCACAGTGTCCCGAGTTATGGCCATCTAAGTGCGAAAGAGGTGAACTTTGAGTCCCACTTATCAGAGCACACGGTTTCATGTTGCAGCGGCATGACAATCTCGAAGGAAAAGAGATGCCTCTCAAAACCATGTGATGATAATATTTATTTTACCTCTTCAATCAAAAGTGATTGGCAGCTTTGATGCTGTATTAGTCTAAAGGCTGAACTTTAGACTACAATAACACATCTCTGTAAGTATTTGGTTTGGATTACAAAACCGTACCATATAGGCTCAGACATTTTGTAGGGCACCAAACCATGTGGTCCACCATGTGAAGCATGTGGTGCACAAACTTTTTCCTTCTTAGAATCAGAAGACAGACAAACCTTTACATGACCAGCAGCTTGGTGAATGGTACTTCACTACTTCAATACTTACTGTATTACTGTTTTTGTGTGTCACAATTTAACTATAATATTCAACCTGTGGACATTATACCCAATATGTTATCCCCTTCCAGACATTTCCAGCCTTATAGGAAGAGTTCAAAATTAGATGAGGGGATCAATGACACACAATGCTAACTATGGAGATAGGGCTAGGAGGTGATTAGTCAGTTCACTTATGCAATCATGTACAGGTTTGTTGACTGCTTAATCTGTGGCCATGATGCACTTCATGGACTGGAATTTGTATATTGCATTTACTTTATTAACGGATGGCATTTAAGGAGGATTTTATAAAGTTGTAGATTGATGACACAATGTGATTTTCTTGATTCATTTGTAATTTGCCTATACAATATCAGTCTTATATTTAGACTTGAAACTTGAAAAAAGACATTCAGAATGGTCTTATAACATTGTAAATTACAATATTCACATTCTCCTGGTGAAACAGTATGACAGTATAAAAAGAAACGTAGGCTACTTTAATCTGCATTTTTTAAATGCTGCTTTTGGTTACAGTGGCTGCCTGAATCTGAGCCAAAATGTCCAGCCAAAACAGATCAATACAGACACATTAACACAGCAAAGTTCACATAATATTACAGGAAACCAGGAATCTGGAATGCTTTCATCGCTTGCAGTAAATAATACAAACGATATTGTGGGTGACGAGGACTGGGTAAAGTGAGTGTTATAGGAAAAGAAACCCGCCACCAATACACATAATGTACCTCGCCAGCCTGGGGGTTACATAAGAGTCTATATTAGTTAATGGTCAAAATGTCGCGGGAGCTGCAGGAGAAAGGAGTTTATTGTGGGTTATGTATTGTGTTAATACCTTTTGATCACAGTAACATGACATTTAAAAATAAAGAAAGGTCACTTCAGTGGAGCATGATGTTTGAATGACCCCTATGAAGAACAGCACAGGGCTGTCAGGTGACATAAAGGAGGTTCACTGACTTGGCCAACACTCTCATAAATTATAAATATGCCCTTTAATAACTCATCAAGACCTGTCCGTCAAAAAAACATTGTGGGTCAAAGTGGAAAACATTTAGAGGCAATACAAGAGATGGGAATATACGAGCCGTGATGAAATCGAGCAAGACTGTTCCGAAACAGAAGTCAAGGTTGGACACAAGAGGACTAACCATAACAAAAGCTTTTGTCTCGTTGACTCATTTATTTTTTATTTTTTTACAAACAGTAAATGGCACATTTTCATAAATAACACTTTTAGCAATAAATCTGACTCTCTTTAAATATATTGCAATGTATTGTATAACAATGTATGACTTCCATCTTGTAAAAGTACCCTTGGAAACACAATGGCAAATGACTTAAAAACTGACAAATACAAATGTAAAAGAGACGGAAGGATATAAACAAGCATGCCACCTGCATATCGAACCCTGGAAAACTGTAACACACGTTTGCATCAGTAACATCCACTGGAGGTCTAAGAACAATATCATTGCACACTGTTTTTCAGTTAACGGCCATGAAACCAAACAACACCCATGCCATTCATATCAAATATCTGTGCAAACGCTTTCACAAAAAATATATATATATACAAGTATGTACAATTTAAAACGAACAATATTCCCGGCTTGAGTATTCATCCATGTAAATATTTTTTTCATTCATATAGTTGAAGTCATGCTGTAGATAAAGCTCATCTTGACATGCAGGGAGCTGATCATTTTTGATTTAGCTCTATCGTCTAATGCTTTGGTGTAAATTTACTTTAAGTTAGAAGCAAGCATGTCACTGAAGGTTATGTTTCTGAGAAATGATTGTCTTGCAGTTAATGGATCCAGTCAGGAGATTTAATCCTGTGTGACAAGCATGTGACGGTGGTCCAGGTCGACTCCCATATTAATGAATGAATGTTCCCCACTGGTTCTTCAATTTAAAGCTCTGTAATGTAAATATAGACAGTTTAAGTCTCTTTCTTTGTCCATCACCTTGTCCTGACAGATGTCAGGTGACATTTGTGCATCTCCACAAACACAACATTTCTTATATAATCCTGGAATTTGTCAGTAGGCATGCACAAAATCTAAACTAAACCCAACTTGACACATATCAGGTTAGCCTATTTATTTTCCCCTTGCTTCCTCCGTTGGCATTTAGTTAAGAGATGGTGCCTGTATCCATTCCTGGGATGTCAGCCAGTTCTCCGGCTGATAGCTCCTTTGATATATGGAGGCTGATAGGATTGGTCAGCAGCACAGGGGTGCACAGAAGGGGGGGGTGAGTTTCTAAAATAACTCACCTCACCCTGCCTTACACACCCTGACTTGCTGCGGTGGGTATTTCCCTCAATTTCAGGACAGGCTGTGCATTGCGGATCAATTTGCCAGACCGCAGTTTGTACAAGCCATTAAAAATAGAGTTGATCAGTTGTATGGAGGCAGGCTTAAAGAGAAGAGCAGCTGCGATTTATGTAACAAGTTGTTCGGTGGCAATGTGATGTTGGAAGATTAGCTAACATTTCTTGGAGTCGATTGCAGTCTGAAATTTAAAGAACTCAAACATGACTTGGCGAAAGAGAAAATGAGCTGGACTTGATGATTGATAGTAATCTGATGGTACTATATTTTATGGCATGAAGAAGGACACGTCTCAGAGCCCACAAGGAGACACATGATTTGATTGTTTCTTTACTTTTATTGCCTTTCATTTATCTAATATTTTGAGGTAATTCACATCTTCAGAGTCCCATGAAAGAAAGAAAGAAAGAAAGAAAGAAAGAAAGAAAGAATGAATTAGTGGATTGTTACATTAGCTGATTTCAAGAAAATTTAAATGAACTATTTTGATAATCTATTAATCAGTGATTTCAGATTTTTCAAACACTCTAGCTTCTTGAACAGAAAGATGTGCTGTTTTTCTTTGTCATTCATGGCAGTAAATGAAGTGTCTTTGGGTTTTGGTCTGCTAGGTGGACAAAATGTACAATTTGGGAAACTGTAATTTATTTTAACAATTTGACAGTTATAGAATAATGATTAATCAATAATGAAAATAATTAGTTGCAGCCCTGAAGTGATAATGTGATTAATGTATTCAAAGAAACTGGTGTCTTCCTCAGCTTCCTCCTGAGGCTGACTATCCATTAATCATTTTATTATAACATTTTAAATCTAATTGATCTGTGACCATGATAATTCTCATTGTTGATTGCTCTTCTGATTATTTTCTTGATTAATCAGTGATTTGTTTAGTCTATAAAATATCAGAAATTAGCTAAAACATTTCAAATATCTGAGAGGTAATCTAATCAAACATCATGTTTTGTTCAACCAAAATTCCTAAACACTATTTATGGTTTTCAATAATTAAGATTTCATTCACTAAAATGTACTATAATATAAGACATAGAAAATTAACTAATCTTTGCAGCTCTATTTGTGACTGAAAAATTAAAGGAGCTGTATTTCTTTTTGGAGGAGAGTTAGGTATTATGAAACTGTTATCTGAGTCCCCCTCTCTGCTTGTGCTCTGACTGGACTTGCTCTGATACTGTCAATTGGATCTCGGAGCCCCTGAACTGAGAACTGACCCTTTAGACCTTTGGTCAGTGACCCAACACTCCAGACGGGCTATCATCCAACATTTGGCTGATTTACTGTATCATGGCTGTTTTTTGTGCACAAGCACGCGCGCGCATGTGTGTGTGTGTGTGTGTTTGCAAGCAGAAGAGAACATTTCTCTGTATGTCACAGATAAGTTACAGAGGGCTGACATTACAAACCAGCCTGGATGAAGTTGGAAAGGTAGTTAAGTTCACGACGACCCTTACCTTAATGTCAGATGTCGCGGCCAACCTCTGTGATCATTGACTTTGGCCTGGAAATAACAATTAAGTTAAGCCAAAATAATATAAATGTTTGCCTTGCTCACGTCACCCATATTAGGCTATGCTTTCTGTTGTCAAAATATATGCATGTAGCTGCAGAAGCAGCTCGCACTTAGAAGTCTGCATAGATTTGCTTTTACATCACATTTTGATACTAATAAAAGGAACAGCCTTATTTCAGTATCTCGAGAATGGTAAGTGAAAAAAAAACAGTTTCAGAATTCTTCTAAATAAGAGAATCAACAAAAACGTCTGAACTGTTTCAATGTTCCGGTACTGCAGTGCTGTGGTAAAAAACAACAATCTTTGATTCATCCAAAAATGGCTTAGGACTGTATGTACTGCAAAATGAGGTCACCTTTCTTTGGGCGGTGTTGGGTTTGTCTGCTGCTGCTCTTGCTCAAGTCTGCAAGTAAGACAGGAAAATATTTATGTAAACTGACGCAGGAAAAAGAGCATGCATTAAATCTCTTTATAAAAATAAAATCACACGAGAGTACCTTTCTCTTTGTGCTCTTATCTTCTCGTCGTCATACCTTTAAAGAAACAGAGAAAAGAAATGATACGTCATCACATACATACGACATACTTCTCACTGCTAGTACAAAGAAGTTAAAAGTGAACTGCAGCATGTTGGCTCAGATTGTTTCTGCTGTCGTAGTTTGGCTCCGTCTACTGTGTTACTATTACTGGATTCACTGAAGTGTTTCTCAAAGTCTCTTGTTATGAAATTCAGCCGGCTAAATATGTTGAGTTACAGCCACCGACAGATATTAGTTTTCATATGAACACCAATATTTCACTTGTTTATTTCAACTTTGTCTATTGTATGCTGTTTAGGACTTGGCTGTCATTTCTCTGCCAACTTGATCGTCTACTGTTCCACCTGTCCGAGATCATTCAAATAAACACTATATTGTGCAGTCAAATAAATGCTAATAATTAAACATACTTAACATCAATGAGTTAAGGACAGAGTCAAGGACACAAGTGTAAGGTTTAGTTCGATCACTGTACTATTATCAATCTTTCAAGTGCGCAATACTTAACGTGAGCTGTGATAGACTCAGGTGTCTCAACAGCGACCCTTGGTGGCTCAGAGTACTTACTGCAACACACACTCAGGGATCTGCACGTGCTCCATGGGGATGATCTGGCTGAGTTCCTCCAGGGTGTGAACGTACCGGATCTTATCCATGAACTTCACGCTGCAGAAACCGTGAATAACATACACATTATTTTCAGATATGACCCTGTCTGAAAACTTGTATCACTCTTATCACACAATTAGCACAGTAAGGGTCAAGTCAATTTTATTTATATAGCCAAAAATCACAATCACATTGCCTTTAAAATCTGTATAGTGAATGACATCCTCTGTCCTCAGATCCTCGATTCGAGGTGAGGAAAAAAAAAACTAATGTAGAATGTAGCAAGGACAAAAAAACCTCAGGAAGAGCCACACACGAGGGATCCCACTCCTTGACAGACAGATGCAATAGATGTCGCGTGTACGGAACAGACCCCCAAAGTATATTGGATTATAATGACAAAAAGTGGGAAGCATGTGGGTCTGTCCACAAGAAAAAATATCACAATAATGCAAATTGACATACATTTATTCAAAGCCTCCCGAGGATTCAATTCAAGTTCAATAAATCAGTTTTTGTAGCTCAGTACTCTCCCACTTCCTTTTAGCGTAAAAACATGTTTATTTATTAAGAGATGTGGCGGAAGCAATTGTGATCATTGAAAATGAACCGTGTTTAGCGAGAGGGCTAAACAGTCGGTTTGAGAAATGGCCACTAACTGGGACGAGCCAACTATCAACTATACAAAGCAAACTATGCCTGTATTTTTTTAAATGCAATTAGTTGTATGTAACTCATTGCACCTAATGTTCATATTTGAAATAGACTTACGTTGCCCATGTTAACAAGCACTTTAAGTTAACTTAGTCTACATCTCCTCCAGCAATGATGCGCAGCAGAGTGCCCCTTGCTTGCATGCTGCTACAAACTGATTTCAAGAAAGGGCTTGTGTGATTTTTGAGGTACGATGTACGACATAATTCGAAGAACACAATGGACTCATAAATTATTAAAACAACATTAATGAAAATAAAAGTATTGAAATAACAGAATAAAAGATCTGGCGTCTTAATTATTGGGTTATCTTGAGATATCAAAGCTAATTTTCTTGTGCAAGAACCACATTTCTATGATTTGTGACGGTCTGAATCTACATGCAACTGAATCATGATCCCCTAATTTATCTTCCTTACAGAAGACTATGAAACCACATTGAGCGAATCCTCACCTGATGAAAGGTCTTGAGATGGCCAGGACAGTCCGGATGAACCATGTTGGGTGAGCGATGATGAGACACTTTAGATTCTTCCTCAGTCTGCAGGAAACATTTAGATGTATCATTAATCATGTCATCATGTATCTTTCTCTTCATCATCAACAATATTAGTTTTACATTCTTGAATATGTTCTCGTGTCCATCCCAAACTGTTCTGATAGGGTGTCAGTCTTACTTCCTGTCAATCATCTGGTAGCATCTCTTCAGCCAGCTGATGCCGGGCATCTTCCTGCGAGGAGTTGCTCCGTTCATGTAAACAATCATGTAATCTTCGGCCACCAGCAGCTCCAGGCTGCTCACAACATATCTGAGGACAGAACAAACAAGCTCAGTTTTGACGGTACAATACTTTACTTGAAATAATCCCTGTGTGATGATGTGACATTCACAACCCATTAAACCTTTTCTCCAGTCATATCCTATGATCAATTACACACTGGAAAACGGAAGAAAGTGGAAAAACAATATTATGAGAAGGCTCATAATACAGCATGTCACTTTCAAAGAGTCCCTTGACAGAGACCAGACTGGAGCTTACAGAAAGAGATTCTCCATGATGTATGTGTAGTCCTCACAGTTGCTGTCAGGGAGGTAGCAGGCCGCAAACACAATGATGGCATTCAGACCCTCACCATAATAACCTAAAAGAGGAGAGAGACACACATTCAGTATGATGGCCTTTGTTTCACTGACTGCATTATCAATATTATCATATTAAATTGTATTACTTTCAAAGTAGCCTTGTGTAATTAAGTTGGCAGGTGTGCTTTTTGCATGCTTGCTGAGAGTGGGTGGTTGTGTACTGGGTCTGGTTAACATCATTAAATTTAAATTTCAATGTGATGCACTGAAGTTTCCATTGCTCATGCTATGCCATATAAGTGGGTTTGTTCTGATTGTCCTTTTATTCTTTGAGTTTTAATGTCTGTGGATGGTCTGAGTGCTTTCATGCTTTTCAATCCCTGACAAGATTATTAAAATCCTGGTGAAATCTTTGTAATGACTAAGGCTGAATGATTTAATCAAATTCAAATCAACGTGTGTCAATGGTTTATAAATTTAAGCCGTCTTCCTAGTGCAACAGTCGTGCTTGCCAATCAGAAGTGCCGTGCTCTTCGTGTACCAACCATCCTCACCAAGCATACGTGGCCGAAGGTGGCTGGGTATACGCCTACCAACAACAACACATGAAACCCAAGTAAAACTTTTAATTTGTGGTGCCGAAAAATGGTGTCCTCTGACCCAGCAGCAATCTTGGATGATTTAGTAACAAAGACAGGCGGCACTTCCGTGATATTGAAGTATTTCGGCTTCGAAGACACTAACTTATTTAACGTCCAGTATTTATATGCTGCTCCTGAGCCTGACACATTTCAGTCTGTCATGTCCTATTATTCTCTTGTTGAATTTCTTTGTTATTTGTACTTATATTACTTCATTTATAAAACTTAAGCCACAATTTCTGGGATGATTTTGTGTTTGATTGTTAGATGCTCCACGCCAATAAAAAAAAAAAGAACACTTGCTGCCAGCAATTCATAAGTTCTTGTGTTTTCATTAGAATATGGATCAGTTCATATTTTGATGGTATATCAATGTGGTAATGCTCCATCATGTGTTCTAAATCTATTACACAGTGAATATTGAACTGAAGCTTGACTTCACAATCGCAACAATAAATATTTTTTTTATTTTCACGTTTAGCACAGCAGAATTAAATGCACTAAGATTTCGGCAGTATGTCTTCTTCAGGATCGAAATTTTTTATGTTACCAACCACATAAAAATCACTTCAGGTGTAACAAATGACTAAAAAGTATAGTATAGTACAGTACTATTAAACAGCACCACAACTACAGCCTCTAAAATGATAATTAAGTTGAATCAAGCCCTCTAGAACAGTTTCAACCAAAACTTAACATTATAAACTAAATACAAAGGCAAGATTTATTCCAGGACCTTTGTGTTAAACTCTATTAGCTTTAGCTAGCTGTACCAAATAAACTGACAACTGAGTCTACGTCCCGATACAACTCCTATCCTCATGCAGTCTCTTTTTATTTGACTAAAATCTGATTCATCCCAGCTCTCTTTAATTGAGTGCTTTGGTTTTTCCTTTTTGCATTTAAAAAATTATCAACACCTTCGATCTAAGATTGAACCTCAACACACTTGAGGTATTTAGATAAACTCTTTTACTGACCTCCGTGTGTGACCACCCTCAGGTACGGTCTGATGACCTGCATGTCAATCCGCTGCTCCTGGTCACCGATAATCACTGTTCGCCACAGACGACCGGATGAGTCTCTCTCCTCTTCACTTTCACCTGGAAGACGCTTGGCAGTGGCCACAGGAGTGTCATCTAGGCACAACGTGACACAACGTTTTTTAAACCTTCATTTGCCACTTCCGCTAACATTTTTTAAATCACTGCAAGTAAACATGAGGCAAATTAGGGCCAGGGAGTTAGTATAAATGTCTGCTATAAAACCTTAACATGATTCACAGTGAGTGACAGTTTCCACAAATACTTGTCTGATCTTTGCCAAGCAGAATCAATCGAATGAAACATTATTGAGAAACAATTCAAATCTTTCACATTTAACCTGTACATTTTGCACAGCTCCCACAATGGTATTCTCACCACAGGCTTTGCTTACAGGTTGTGGAAAAAATAAAAGGCACACCTGGCACTATTTTGCAATTCAATACAAAATGGCCCAACGATAAATGCTGCATGTGTGAAGGTTAATATACTCGTATCCTACTGAATCATTAGTACAGCTTTTGTTGGCTGTGGAAGATATGTGTCACTGTTTGTTTTAATGTTTGCTGTATTTGACAGTTGGCTGCAATTTTTGACTGAAAAGCCAGATTTGTTTCTTGAATAAATTCCAACACACATCCCATATACATCTTTCTAAAATGATCAGTATTGTCTGACCTTCCCATTCTAGCTCGTTGCCATTGTTGATGAACTCCAGTGAATCAGTCTCATCAGGAGTCTCTATGTCATCTACATTGATGTCCAGGTCATCGGGCGTTTCCAGGAAGTCATCAGAGAGCACCGACCCCTCGCTTTGATCCAGTGAAAGATTCATGTCAGGGGCAACCAGAGTGCGGCGCTTATGCTGGGCCATGGACTCGCCCACATTCAGAGTGGTGGGAGGATCTGGACAGACGGACCGGGAATTTTTAAATACAGAACAAAGTAAAAAATGCATTTAATGCTGTGTATGTATTCACTTACTGGTTCTGGTGTCAGTGAGGCCACATGAGGAATCAACATATCCATCCTCTGGTAGTGGCCTGCAGAGAAAAACATCAATATACAGAATAAATACAAAGATCAAAAACAGTAATGATGAAAAATAAAATTACAGTTTCCCTTTGGCCCATCACTCTCCTTCTATTGTTATTTATAAATTAATTTCTAATAAACTACAAAGTATGAACAGTTGTCTCTCACATCTTTGCCCTTGGGCTTTTATTTTTTAGGAGCGTCTTTATGATGATTCAACTCCAGTGTGTCCTCAAAAACAATATGTGTCGTCAACAATAATTACCAACTCCCCTCTGACATTATAATAAGACAGCTGAACCCTCAATGCTGGGGGACAAGAAGGCTCCATTACAGTTGATAGCACTGATACAAACACGCACACATACACAGACATACAGACAGACAGAGAAAGACACTGACATTAACACAGTCATGCACGAATAGACAAACACACCCTAAAACAACCACAAGTATGGGCTAGTTGATGCAGCAGCTGAAATAATTGCAGTTATTATGTTGTCAGAAGCTTTATAGAGCTGCGTTAAAGACAGCAGCAACAGATATTTAACGGTGGATTAAACAGCGGGGAGGAGAAAAACGATTTGCAGTGTAGAAGCAGCTTGAACGTTTCTCTATAGCACTCAGGTTACAACTGTGTTCAGTTATAGTCTACCAAATTACACATACAGAAATAAGAACTGTGCATACGTGTGGTAGAGATATAGAGAAATAGAAAAACAAAAATAGTTAATTTGCTTTTCCTCCATTCCAATTATTCCTCTTCCCTTATCTCATTTCATTACATGTATTGTATCTGATTTAGCTATCGACTTAAACTTGAAGCAGACAGATACCAAAATGGAGAATAATGTACAATATACTGTATAAATATATGCTGTGAATACACTGGATGTCCTTGAATAACACATTTCCTCCTCTGTAGAAGTGTTTCTTGTCATTACAGGAGCGTGGGTGGTCGACTATTTTTCCATTGCTGGATGCTGCGAAGTGTTTGACTTCTCTGCTTTTTTTTTCTCCATGGTCGCTGCTGTTTTGTTCACTGACTTGACACAGCCCCATCACGTAACAAATAACGACTACATCAAGGAAAGAACACACCTGCTGCCTCTCAGCTTTCAACGCACGTGACAATCATCAGAGCTGGGCCTGTTTGCCGAAGCCTGTGTACAAATCACACAAACCACACACACACGCACACACAATTACCTGGGGAAGTCCTCATCCTGCCACTCGTCCTTCACCTCCATGCTGTCCATGCGTAAAGTGGCTTCTGCTGTACCCATCCTCTGCCAGGGAGGACAGGCTTCAGCTCACTGTCGTTGACAAACACATAAAACAATGCCATTCAGTTGGAACCCTGGTGTTACGAGCTTGTTAAAACATGCAGCACTTGTAGCTGTCTCAAAGGGCCACTCCACCCACTTTACACCGCACTGATGACTTAAACTTAAATGACACAAAGCCGGAGCTACAAAAATTCAAGGTGTGGAGTTTGGAAGATGTGGGTGTTTACCAGACAGGGAGGGTCTGATGTAAGAACAATCCAGTTGCCTTGTGGGAAATGTAGAACTGCTTTGGTAGTTTGAACCACACTAGTGATGAGGAATTGGGATATATTGTCCACTTTTGCTTCAAATTCAATAATGATTTTTTTAACTTGTATCATGCAGGTCCAACAACACTGTAGAAGCGATATGCTACGTTGCTGGAGTATGGACGTAATGAAGACAATCTTGCCTTATCAGCAACTTTTATCCCTGATATAACACATTGCAAAGTGTGAACTGCTGGTTAGTTAGCCCAAGACAACATATATTTTATAATTTCTTAAAACACTATGACAACAATGATGTCATAAAATAAAAAAAGTGTAAAAACTCAGTCCCAGTTGCTTTCTGTTCTCTAAATCCCTGGAGCAAGAGACAAAAATAAAACATTGCTCATACAGCCCCTCAGGGTGATACAAACAAATCATACGTGCCATCATGAAGCAGATGGTGATCTCAACTTCCATAATTTACATAACCAAATCAGAAATTACAGAAGTCTCTCCATCCGACACTGCATGTCCTTTTATAAGCGGGTCAAGTAAAGCTTTGTTTCTCGTGTCTGGGTCAGTTGTTGCAGGCTAGATCAGTCGTGCACAGAACAAACATCATGTGCGTATGGGGGAGGAGCGTCCTTCCTACATCACAGTCCCAGCCAGAGTTCATGCTATAGCAGACGTTACTGCAGTCCATTTATCCACTGGAATGGCACTGATAGGCCATCAGTGCTTGTGCTGGGACAGGCACATGCCTTCAGGCCACATGCTGCTGTGTTGTGATTGGATGATGGGATTCTAAATAATGAAGGAGAATGTGTTTACACTGCATTATCCCATGGGAAAGTTGGAGTGTTTGATGTGGGACTGCTGGGGAACTCCTGAAACACCACATCAAGACAGACCCTTTCAGCTACATCTCCCTTTGAGTAACATTCCTCTGTTCTCACACTCTTTCTGAGATGGAGTGATCATTTTCTCTGCTGGATTAAGAATGAAAGATGTTGTGTGATTAGCTGAGAACAAAGTAGGGGAATTCTCACACCAGATCAGTGCGTGCGGTTTGCTGCCTGTGCGGATGTCTCTTGTCAAGGCTCAGATGCTCATACATTGAACTGCTGATTGATGGACAATAAGTAATGTTGCAGCAGCACGTGTTTGGTAGGGGATTGGAGTCCATATGGCAGGACAGCCTTCATTTTCCAAACACTATCTTGTGAGCTGTTCACTGTGCCATGCTTATCAAACCAAACACTTACTAATCTGTCAAAACATTGAAGCTGAAAAATACAGTGATTTTTTATTTTTTTAACAAGTGACTTTCGTTGACATTCAATAAGCAAAATGTAAGTGAGGCAGTAGAGCTTACACTTGAACTAACTAACACAGTATTCTCTCTTCCTCTGTATTATGAAATCATTTACATGGCCTGCAGCTTGGAGATAAGCATCAACAGAGCTACTGATGATAAGGGGCAAGGCAAGGCGAGACATCATCGAGTACAGCCTTTTTTAGCTAGACTGATGGAATTTACAGACAAGAGAACAGCGACGTAGAAAGCCTGTCATAGTGACTAGACTAGTCAAATTCAAACACTTCTATACTTAAAGATGTGTTTAAATTTGACTAGTCTAGTCACTATGACAGGCTTTCTACATTTATATATAACACTCAGCTTATCTGCTTCATCAGGACTGAGTGGCTGTGGTTTGACAGAATCTGATTAAAATGTTGCTAAATCCTGATCAACACAACACAACACAACAGAGAAACAGGCAAACATCTGAACTGAAATGACAAAAGCAGTTCTAAATGTGGCAGAGAAAAGTGTGTTCATGCATGTTACTTTCATCCAGAATGCTGATTAAGAAATGACATTTTCAGGGCCTCAAAGTGTGTGTGAGAGGAGAGTAGCTAATCTGTCACGACTGCCATCCTTTCTCTATTTGACAAATGGAAACAGACGCTCTCTCAGTAATAGCAGTAGCCGATGAAACGAAGCATTAAATATCGTGTTATCGATTGAGACGCTGGCCTGGAAAAATGCACTACATCCTGTCAAAGCCTGAAAAATCATGTCTCATATAAAAGCAGGGTACTCACATTGTGTAATTAAGAACACTTCCTCTGCACCGTTTTGAAGTTTGATTTAAGATGCTCCTCTCTCTTGTCCTGCTCTTTCTCCTCCTTAATCTGCCTGAGCAGAGTGAGGGTAACCACTGTTTACATCTGCAGGTGGGACACTCTTGAGCTCAGGACCCAATCTTCTTGCTCTTTACTGATGCTGCAAATGGAGCCTGAGAAAGGAACTGTGTCTTCCTAGAGAGGAGAACAGTTCAGAGAGTCAGGGTCATTGCACAGCAAACGCCATCCTGCTTTCATCTTTTCAGTTTCCTCTTCCAGTCAGATACCGTGCTGCTTTTTGAACAAAAGATAATCCTCGTCCAGTACATTTAGCTCTCCTCATGACGATGACTCTCCATCTCTCTTCCTCCTATTTATTTCTGCTTGTCTCTGGTGAATCCCCCCCCCAACAACACTAATACCCCCCAGGCTCTAATCCTGCTGTGATGATGTCAGCCGTATGGGTGCTGTGTTATGGTGGTTATGTAATCACACCTGCCTACCTTCTCTTTGATTCTCTTCGGCCACTTGCAGTCAGGATCAGCTGTTATTCCTCCCCTCGCGTTCAGTCCGTTTTGCATCCATGATTTAATATGTTTTTATCCTCCTGCGAGCTGGAAAAGATGGACGGTTCGACCTCACCGCTGTTCCCTGGCAACAGCATCTTCCTCCCTCACATACACAGCCTCGCTCTCTCTCTCTTGTTTTTTCTCACCATCTCTTTTAAGCCCTCTCACTCATGATGAAACCCCTCCTCCACAAGAATTCCCCTCCTTTTCTCTTGCTCGCAGGCTGTGATGCTCACAGCCCCCTCCTTTCCGTTCCTCTCTCTTTTTCTTTCCGTCTCTCCTCACAGCTGCACTGAGCTCTGGCCAATGTCAGTAGCATCTCTCTAACATTGTGCTCAGCGGCCCAGAGGGGGCAGCCACGGTTTCCTATTCTTCTCCCGCCATTGGCTGTCTGGCAGTCTAATGCATTTTGGTGTGTTTACAGTTCTCTGTTTATAACACTACTCTGAACAGCCCAGAAATATTGCAACAAGCCAAGACTTGTGACTAAAAGCATTTGCTTCTTCCCCACAGATTTGGTGCAGTTGAGACACGCTGAAGCAGTGTTGCAAAATTGTTTCAATGACTAGTTAAAATAAACAAGTTTATAAATGATTTTGTCTTAAGAAGTTTTAAATTGTGGCTTATCTTGTTTTAAGTAGTTGGCTATCTGAGGTAATGTTATCTTGTATTGCTTTGTTTGTAGCATTTTCATTTTCCTAACATTTTCTTGTGTTTACTTATAATTCATACATTGCAGACAGTACCATAACATATTAAACAGTTCTATATGTATTTGCTTTTCCCATTTGCAACTAGGTCATTTATATCGGTTTTTGTCTTGCAATATGATATCCCTGCCACCAGGTGGTGGTAGAGTGTTCCCTATTAAAGACACCTCTACAATATAGAAAGGATGGGAACAGTGGGGTGGTCTACTCCAGTGGTTCCCAAACTTTTCCATGTCAAGGCCCCCCAAACAGAATTAGCTTCTGGCCAGGGACCCCCAAACCCACAGACAATGCTACAAAATATGTAAAGAAACATCAACTTTTAGAATGTATTCTTACTTCTTCTTACTTTTATTCACTATTCAATAATTATTACATTTGTTTAGCATAAGAAAATTATTAACGAACATCTAAACACTCTTTTGAGAGGGTATCCAGACAGAGGACGCATTTCGGGTAATCATGGCCATTTTTCTGTAAGGCTGTAAAGCCATACTTAATGTATGCTGCCTCATATTTTCGGATTTTAGTTGGCCATGAGTTCTTAGGTTTTTTTGCAGCAGAGACCTGTGGGCACCTTCAAGATGGATCACAATCTAATATAATCAGATTGCCCACCCCTAACCCTAAACTTAAACCGTTAAACCTCAATCAGCCCTTTGAAGAAGTGAAGGTTAAAAATGATATCACTCTTAAATTCTGAAACTGATATTGGTTGCATGTACAGTAAACTTACAGAATCCAATCAAAAATCAAGAGCAGTGATATGTCTTCAGTTGGCAGTCCAACTGACGTCAAAATCATCATCATGGATACCATGCCAGTCTTTGGGATGCCTGCTGCACCAGTGCTTGTAACTGTGACAATCAAACTGAACAGGAGAAACAGTGATGATAATGTGATAAAGAAACCCACTGAACTATATGGGAACTGGTCCTACATAAAGTGTCTTTTGAGCGTACCTGAGGACAATAATTTGAGCCAGGTTAAACTCCATAGTATTATACTGTGCAATGAATAAAGCAGCCACAGCTTCATAGAGTGCTGCACCATCCATGTTCCTTGTAGCCCCAATAAGTAGCATGAAGCATGTCACTTGTTTGTCCATGTTGAGATTTTCCTCCATACAGTGGAGTGTAACAGGTAGGGTTGAAGAACTGTGAAGCAACCCATATAATAAATACAGGAAACCATTGTTGACGCGTCTGCAATGTGTTATCTTAACTATCAAGAACTGGCTCACCTTGATGATGTCCCAAAGGCAGTGGTGAGAGCCTAAAGAAGACCACCAAAAAGCCTGAAGGGATTCTTTTGTGTGATCATGAAATAGATGAGGGGCAGGGTGAGGAAGCTGTGGATAAGCAGGCCCGTGATCACAGTGGCAGTAAAAACAGCAACTTCGTGACCAATCACTTCAGCGACTGTCATCGTCACAATCTGTCCTGCCAGGAGGAAGAAGGTTCCCACCGGAGAATACCTGTGATATAGAGGAGAGACACAGGAGAGGAGAGATGGGTGTATCCATATTGAGTATATTCTCACAGGATTTCAGCGCTAGCATGGTAGAACACACCTGCATACGTGCACACTGATTATCACCAAGGCAGCAAATCCCAAGCAATGTAACGCATATAAAAAACACCTGGACAATTCAATTGTTCATCATGTGCCAAAATGTGATCATGAAGACAAAAATGGCACAGCATGACTGTAGTTAGGCCAGATATCAGTAGCACAAAACTGTTAGCTAATAAATTAAATGGCTCACACAACACATAGCCAGTTTATCTTCTTGATAGCCTCCTGTGCTTACCAGATAACTATGCTGATTAGATGTAGAATGGCTTTATTCAGGCTGTCAAAGAAATCCCTCAGAGGTTTTCCTTCAGTCCCCAGACCAAAGGCAACAGAGAACACCAGTAGCCCCAGTGTATTGATCCCATCTGACGTGCCGAGTACTGGTATTCTTTTATCTAGTAAGAGTAGGTAGTGTGGTGACAGTGTAACAACAATAATGAAGATAAGACAGACAATATATTGAAACAATGTTGTTTGGGTTTGCCAAACATTTGGTTCCAATCACATGAACAGGAGCATAAAAGAAATCTCACTTTTTCCACTGGTCTCATTCATTCTGATGACACCAAGACTCAGTAGATTCATTACTGGAATAAATTGTTTTATTTATTTAAAAATAAGCAAATGTAAATTGTTGGTGAATATGAAATAATGACTGTATAAATATAAAAGAAAAACGCCTTTCCAGACCTGACCTTTCTGAAACAAGCTTCCACCAGATTTGAGGGAATCATGTTTCTATGAATCACAAACACAGGAGGTGTTTTAAATGAATATACATGTTACATGTTACCTGTGATTTCTACTAAAAACAATTCCTGTTCAGCAGATACCTCATAAGATCTAGAAAGGAGTCCACTGCCTGCACAGTGTCTGCATCACCAGTAGGGGACACTGTGGCAGTCCTGGATGATTTCCCTGGTTGGAATAGCTAAAGTAATGCTAAGGTAAAACTGAGGGCCCTTATCCCAATTTTTCCGCAAGTCTTCATGTCCAGAGTTGTCATTCCTGAAACAAAAATATGCGGCTATAATAATAGAAAACTTCATGTAAGGTGTTTAAAGCAGTTTAATCACTATATATCTATTTGTCAGCAATTGAGACTGTAATGCTTACTACAGCCCAGAAAACAAAGGAGCTGGATGGATGAATAATAGGGAAATAACATGTTCTTAGAGTAGATCCTGAACCCCAGGTTTAATCCGAGGGTGGTGTTGATAACTAAATTAAACTAGTTAATCCTCTATTTAGTGGCAATTGTAGGACATCTTAGACTCAGTTTGTGAGTTTCAGCTTTATGCACTTTCACTGGTCATTAGACTATGTCCAAGCCAGTAGTGGGGCTATTAATTGTGTTTATCTACTGTGTGCTTTTTTTCTGCTGTGGTCATCATGGTCTGTCTGAAATGAGTGTGTTGGTGTTGTTCCTACAATACCATAATTAACGTTGCTCCAGAACCATGATTGCAACTGACCAAAAGACAACAAAATCTGCATATGAAGCGAATCGTTGTGGTTGATTAGGTCAAGCACAAGACCCAAGTAACTGGGATTTATGTCCAATAAGGAGATTATTGTTATATATTTTTCTTCATTTTTAGATTTATCTGACTTTTTATTTGTGGTTTGTTTTTCTGCTTTCTGCCACAGTTAGGTCTATGCAACAAAACTACTTGATTGTGTTTCGGAAAAAATCGGGGTATGGGTTTAAGTAGACCCTTTCACAATGTTAACCACGTCACAAAGCTATGACATTGCAAAGCAGGATTTTTCAGATGTATTGATGGTCCTTGAGCAACATTAATTACAGTGCTGTAGTAACAACGCCAACTCAGCAATATCATACTGTACAACCATAATCATGACCGTATTGCCACGTGTAATGTGGGTCGAATCATTTCTGTTTTCATTGAATGTAAATCATACTTGGAATATAGTTTAATCAAGATACAGTGTGGATTAACCTGTTATCAGACTTGAAATGATGAGAGGAAACACCAACATCAGCAGCATTCGTATCATCAGTTCTTCAGGAAAGGTTAAATATCTTGTATCCTCGGCTGACCAATTTGTCTCAGAGCAAAGCCCAGGCCAATTCCTCAGAGAAACATAAACATGAGTCAACAAGTCAGTGTGTCACCAAACGTTGAGTTCAGAATAACACATGCAGAGCAGTGCTGAAAAAGTTATATATTAATACAAAGCAGACAAGCAGCAGGTTGCAATGTGTCTTGACAGTAATATCAATGATCAGTGGTAGATAAAAAGACACATTTCTGGCTTTATGGGAGAATGGAGTACAATGTATTTGAAAGCCACTTACCTAACACAACAGCAACCATTGTAAGAACACCAAAAGCATTTTTCCTGAGAAAAGCTATAGCATTAAATCCATCCTGGGATGATGATCCATGAACTGAGGATGTACTACTTTTGTGGTATTTTTGGGTTTCCTTCGGTTCTGTAACCTCTACTGAGTCCAACTCAGACAGGTCATCAGGTCTTGGCGACAATTCTGTCATAATAAGTTCCTACAAGTATAGACTGCAGAAAAAGGCAGGTGTCATCTACTAGCATTCATAGACCAATTATTAATAGTTTGCGTAACATTTGTTAAAATACACAAAAAAATTCAACATGAAGCAGGATGAAATTGTAAAAATACATCTAAAGTCAATAAAAGAGAGCTTCAAAGTGACAAATCTATAACATGACTTTATAAACTATCTAAGGAGATATCAAACAAGTAATATAAGAATTTAATTGAAGACACTGCATTCTCTTAAAAAAAAGATTACCTTCAACATACAATTCTTTGTCAGTCCAAAAACAGTCCTTATGCGTGAAGTCCAGTCACTGTAATAAAGACAGTAAAGTCAGCATGTAGGAAATTCAGAACATTTTCCCCTTGGTGGATTTACAATTTACACAATGACTTAACTACAGTAAATTAATCATCAGCTTTGTGCCCTTGGCTTTCCTCAAATTCCACATATGCAAGTGGTTTGAATCAATAGCAACCAGACAATGTAACAGGGTTAATGAATTAAAAGGGCGACTGTGGCTCAGGTGGTAGAGTGGGTTGGCCAATGTTCGGATATTGTTGGCGGTTCGATCCCCGGCCTTGCCGCTTGTGTCATGGTCGTTGTGTCCTTGGGCAAGACACTTCACCCACCTTGCCTCGTGTGAATGTGTATGACTGCTGTATGTTTGAGGTGGTGGTCGGAGGCACCGTAAGCGCAAAATGGCAGCCACGCTTCCGTCCACCACCGGTATGACTGTGTGTGAATGAATGGAACCTGGAACCCTGCCAGGCGCTTTGAGTATCTTAAAAAGCGCCATACAAATCCAATCCATTAAAAAAAAATTAAGGATTAAACTTTAAGCATTTTTTTTTTGCATATCATCCAGACTAGAAGTTGTTGTGAGGTACTTTTGTCTTTTTGTTATATTCCACTACCATTACACCCATGGCACAGCCCGTTTATCTAACATTTTGACACAAGCTTATTCCAATCTATTCTTATCTAAATGGTTTGTAACCAACTTATAACAACCTTCTTGTTTTGAACATGGTTCTTTCTTATCTTAACCTTCATGCAAACACACACACACGGGGCTGTGACTGCTGTGAAAAAAAGATACCTCTATTAAATATTTTTTGGAGGTGTGTGCATTTTTTCAATTTGCTATCAACATTTTTATCAAAATAAGCCATCAAAATATATATATGAAGCTCCAAACTGCTCTGTTGCACACATGGATGGATTCACAAAATGATGGCTTAAGTTTCTACTTCTGATGGATCTTGAGTTCTTTAAGGGCAGGGGATTATCTAGAGGCATATTAGTTCTCTTAGGTACAAAGATTCTAGGTCACAGTGGTGTTAAGTCAACAGGGTCCCTCAAAAACAGAGTCTTAGGAAGATAAGGGCTAGTACTGGACACAGGAGATGATCGGGGATATCTTAGTGTAAGTCGGTATAGTTTCTTGAGTACCCTTCACAAAGGGTCTCTTCATGCCAATAATCCTCAAAATACAATTTAGCTCATGTGAACTCTGCATTATGTGTAACTGTTGAAAATTATACTGAGACAGACATTATAAAATGTCCATGACTTCCCATAAATTGGATTGAAAGCACAAGAATGAGAGTTTATTATCCACATATTGTAATTGTGATACTTTCTTCCAGGTTTTTACAATATCCTTTTTGATTGTCCCTCTGCTTCTTCTTATTTATATGTGCAGGTTTATCCTTTTTCTTATGTTCTTAATGTTCCTCTAACCTTCTAGTTCTTTGTTTTATAAAGGACTTTTGTGGTTTACAAATTTTGCTGAAAATTTCCTAAATATTAAGTTGCCTTTACAGATCCTGAACATCCAAACCTTCACTTTAAACAATGAACAGTTTTTTAATTGACAGAGTGAAATTGCTCTATATACTGAGGACATTTCTCTCATAGTGGCAAGGCTCTACCAGCTCTGCAGCTGTACAAAGCTTTCAGCTTTTGGCTCATTGTTTTGGTTTGAACTTAGTGTATCTACTGTATGACTGAGTCTCAGTCTGTTATAACGCAAATAATGCTGTACTTTGCTTCCCAGTGCAAACCCAGAGACAGAAACCAGCTGGTATTCACAAAGTCCAGCATATATACCAAGCTCGAATATCAAACATCAAACCAGGGTTCCTCATATAAGATCCATTGTCAACAGAGATGTCGTGAGCCAATTCTAAGCATTTGTATCATGGCCAATCTGGGAATATTTGAATGTATCTACTATCTTAAATGTTCAATCCTTTACTGTATCTTATTTTTTTTTCCACTTCAGCTTGCCTGTGTTGCAGTAATGCTCACGCTCTATGACAGCCTACAGTTCTACAGAGCATTGAAATGATTGCATTATGGGATACGTGATTCCTTTATGTGTTCATTATTACATTTGTTTACTTTTGTAACTAGTGATGTTAGTGAGGTATAAAGCAGTGGCCTATGTCATGAGACTCTATCCTGCAGCATTTAGTTGGCAAGGTAAGGACTCTTCATCGTCTGTAGGCTTCCAATTATGAGCTAAGCTCTTTAGCGGTTCTAGTTCAGACACAAGTTACTGATACAGTCTACTGTAATCTTGAAAAAAAAAACAGGCAAGGTTTCAATTTCAGTCTGAATAAGAAGCAGCTCTTGTTAATAATGTGTTGTTGTTGTTAACAAGATTAGATTTTAGCATTACACTTCTTACCTCCACTATCCCTCGTCTTTCCTTTCCCTGTAGGACTGAATAATATTTATTCGAACAGAGCTACGGTGTTCCTCATGACTCAAACGTTGAGTGGAAACTTGAAGGGTTTTATTCAAGGAGGTGCTGAGGACAGCGGTAATGCAGAAGCAGATGGAAATAAAACACCAGAGTCAAGGCATGCCCAGGAAGGAGTATAAGGTGTACCAGAAGCAACATGTGAATGAAAAGTGAGTAAACTGTGATCCTTAGATGAAATATTTACAGCATGGCCGACAAAACTTCTAAAAACAATTGACTGGTGAAGCACAACAGGTAAAGTTAATCAATGTGTGCTTTGTATGGATGTACACAGACCAAGGATCTTAAATATCATATTAAAATGCATAAATGTTTTTGTGTTCCTGAAAGCAGTTTGCACAACAGAAAACAAAAGCTGTATTATTTTATGGACAAATGTAAGCATAATTAATTTGTTCATACCGAATTGTCTAATACAGTGGACAGCGGTTGTAAAGAGAAAGAGAAAATATGACCTACATATCCATTAAGCAGGGATTAGCAGGTGTGATTAGTATTACTTGAAGTAGGCTCCCACTTCATGTTTGTCTAGACAAAAAGCCACACCTTCAGTTAACAGTGCAGAAATGATACATACCATTACTTTATCAATCCTTCACTGGTCTTAAATTGCCACCTGCTAAACTGGTGCAGCCTTATAAAAATCGACAACAGATTAGTTTAGAGAGGTGAGGTTAGATACACATTCTAATATGATGCAGTCGTTAAAAACACTACGAGCTACAGCCTTAAAAAACCCAAAGAGTTGAATCAACACTTATCCGATACCGTCAACCAAAGCTGATCATACGTTTCACTTAGGTCTATTTAATTACAGGGAAGATCATTATTGGATTAAATTAGACTGAACGGGCGTACCTAACAGACAACATTGTATCACACTGATGGTTTCCTGACTGCATTTTCAAATCCATCGAACTATCGAGAATCCTGGCATCATACATTTTGTTAACGCTCAAGTGACAAAAGAGTCTTTAGGGATGTCAAACGGATTAGATTTTCAGTTTCAGTTTTATCAGTTTATAAACATTTAATGCTCGTGTTACTAATTGCACCTGATATTTTACAATAAAAGATACTTAATATTAGTAGAAACTCCAACATCTGCAGCTTCAAATTAAAAGCAATTAACTAGTGAAAGATTAGCTGATTTAGCTGACACTTGTTTCGTGAATTCAGCACTCAGTAGTGTTCTAAGAAGTGTGTCTGCAGAACAAAACAACAACCATTTTGGGGATTTAAAGACAGTGGATCAGTTTGAAATATTGTAGGGAATAGTTTCATTCAGTCAGTGTGGGAGCAATGGAACAAGGCGAAGCCACAGTGAACTGTTAGATGAAGAGCTGCAATCAACAGGCCGCACACCTCCAAGTCCTCAGTGAGGTAGCCAACTTCATGGCCTTTTCATTGCTTTATTCATGGTACAGACAGAGAGTGACAGGAAACAGGGTGAGGAAAAGGGGAGGGATGACATGTAGCAAAGGGCCACAGGTCAGATTCAATCCCTGGGCTGTTGCGGCCTCATCAACGTTATCAGGTTCCTTATCATCATTGGGTTTAAATCAGAAATATTGGCATATAAGTGCTTTTGCTTTTCGCTAATGAGTGCGGATGAGTTTGTCACTGTAGCTAACTAAAAATAATGATAAAAAAAAATGTAAATGCTGTTGGGGGTGGTGGGCGAGTTATGTGATTGGTGTATGCCTGAACTCCATGTAACGCCATTAACACCAACTAATGCAGCAAACCTAATATCCATCCAGGCAGCCATCCATCAAAGTATTTTTTGTAATCTAACAGATTTCTGAAAAACTGAAACCGCTCCCCTTTAGCAAACCTGTCCAGAAAGTATACATGTACTACAAATCATAATAAATTAAGTAACAATAGTTCATTTAGTGGACAGTACAACCCTGTGATTAATAAAAAAAAAAGACTTTAGACAAAACACAAGTCCTTCATAATCCATTACAATATGTTGAATGTTACTGTTTTATTGCTAGTCAAATACCAGATTAGTTACAAACACAACAGAGTTGATTTTAGTTTGTTAGAAAAGTGTGTGGGCGTGAATCAGGCAGTTTGAACCTGCTTGCCTGTGTGACAATGCGTGATGCATGTGTGACATCAACGGATGCGATCGAGGATTATAAGGTAGCTTTAGGTGGGAGGTTATTTCCTCGGGGCTCAAATTAGCCAGAGAAGCAGATTAGGCTCCGTGTGTAATAACTTGTCATGGCTTGGTTTCAAGACGCCGCCATTAAACACATCTCTTAGCCAGTGTGCTTTAAAACAATAATTATTTAATCACCTTAACATCTCAAGCAATGCTGATTGTAATGAAGTTAAAGTCTCATTGTCCAATTGAAAGTGTGGCAGTCTACATAAGACATGTCACTTATTTCTTTGAATTCAAGGGGCGTAGGGTTTTCAATAAGACTATTTAAGGTATATATTTCATCTGACGAGTGTACAGTTTTAAAAAACAGTCCACCTTTAATATTTCATAAGTTTCACAGTGACGTTTAAAAACATTTTTACTCAACTAATTACACAACTAATTTAACAAATGCCAAAACTAGGCTCTGGTCGTTAATACAACAAATTACTTGATAAAGCTATTAAGTATAAACCTAAAGTCATCATTTTGTTTTATGCACACATGAGACAGGATCTCGACTGTGGCTTTGCCTCATTTGTAGCAAATCTGCACTGCTTAGAAACTGATGAAATACTTTTGATGACAAAAGTTCCATTGTAGTTGTTTTTTATACTGGCACATGTTTTTCATGAAGCACAAGACAGTATCTAAGTAAATGCTGAAATGATGTTTGTGTACAGATGACATAGCAGTGTAAGGGAATAAGGTGAAGGCACCCAGGCAAAGACATCAAGTAAGCTAATCTTATTAAAAGAGGGTCAGAGCCTGAGCAGACCACCCTTAAATAGTAACAGGTCAAATCTAGTACTCTAGTTACAGACGACATTACTGCAGGTACCTAAAGAATTAGGCTTATAACACAAATACTACTAGTTCAATCTTTCCAGGTGATACAGGTGAATCTGGACTGAGAGGGTGAGATGTATACGGTTCTTTCCTGCTTTAAATACTGTGCATCTGTGACATTTTTAAACACATTTCAATGAAAACAAATGTGTAGTTTTAGGCTATAACTTTACCCGAACCCTAAACAAAATGATTAATGCAAAACTTAATCAACCTTAACGTGAACATATGAAACATTGACTTCAAATAAACTAAAAAAAGTGTGAGTGGGTGATTAGAAAAATAAGATAATGTTCATAGAATGACCTCATTGACTTGATCAGTCAATCCTTTTGTTACCTTGCTGACAACATTACTGTAATGTGCTAATGCTGCTGATGGCAAGACACTGATCTATCTTCAAGTAAAGCTTTATTCAAAGCCACCTGCTTCTTTGTCAACCCCTTAACCTTTTAAGACACTGTCCTTATGTGAGGACACATTGTTTGGGCTTAGGCTTCTTGGACATAGAGATTAGGGACACGTTCTGCAACATTCAAACGTTCATTTTGTTTATACAATATGTGGAGTGTAGATTGAAGATAAACATAATCATTTCCTTGAAGAGGCAATAATACCCCATTGATTAACACTCCAAAAACCTTTCTGTGACTATGGTACAGAATTGGCTTTATTGGTCGCTGCCACAGATGTTCTTATATATAGGGTTTTTGCACAGTGTGAAGGGCCACAAAGAAGGCTGAAAACAGTCATTCTAAGTGTGGCACAGGGAGACAGATAGTGACTTCCAGATTTAGGGATCTAATAATTTAGTGACAGTATCTACTAATTTATTGACATCTACATGTGCTTTCACAACACAGTAACATTTTTACTAAATAATGCTCAGTAAAGTGGATATAGCTATAATCACTAAAATGCAGCCTTTGAAATCAGGAAAAGAAACACTGATGTCATATCATGATATACCTATATCCAAAATCTTAGACAACATACAGTTTCACATCATAATAACAATATTGATATAATGCCCAGCAGGGGCACTGCCAGGGATATTGGGCCCCATGAAAAGAAATCTAATTGGGCTGTTGGGCTGTGATGCTGTGTAAAACAAACATAAAACTTTGGATAAAATAATTTGCTTATCCTTTTTGACATATTATCACTTGAATACAGTGAAGACAGTATAATGAATGCTTTACTTCATCAAAAACTGGGAAAGTTCCCGGATGCCAAAAAAAACACCCATTTGGAATATTTCTCAGGCACGCAGGTTAATTGCTAACAGTATCATGATTAAATATGAAAAGAGGTTCCTCAAAAGGCTCAGTTATTCACAAGGATGGGACACCATGACTGGGCTCAGGAACACTTTGTATACTCCTGGTCAGTAAACACGGTTTGTCTGCCTGCTTCTCACAGTAACTTGTAAGTCAGATTACTTGTTTTGGTTGCTAATAAAGAGAAATAGGTTTATACCTTATGCTACATATAGCTATGTGGGATATTGTTTTGTTTTGTTTTTATATAAAAGTTTAAAAATTCTAAACATGAACTTTAAAATGTAAAAAGATCCTGTTCTTAGGTGGCTCACACAAAATGATCACAAACCAGCACATCTACGACTGTACAAGATGTGAGAGTCAGCTTTCCCCTGACATTTCAGCTCAAGTTGATCACATGACCAGTCTCTCAGCGTTTTACCCTCCCTTTCCATCATCTCCCTGTCATCCCCCTGCTGCTCACCATCCCCCTTTCCCCCTGTAAGCTGACACAGCGCCTTTAAACATTAGCAGATTTCTTCCTAATAGGATCTCAGAGGCTTAAATCGTCATCTGATAAAACTAAGGAGCTTGATAGCTATGCTGTGCCCTCTTAACCAATTTGTACTCAATTAGGATAATGGGGAAACAAGCAAAGAGGGACAGCTTTAATATATTAATGTGATAAAATGATTATCAATTTCCCTTGGCTACGACTGGGGTGGTATTAGGAGCATCTCAGAAGTCTCATATAGATATTAGCCATTAATTAAGTGTGCCAAACAGTAAAGGTCATGAGAAATATTTGAATTGGATCCAATAATGTATGAACCACTTTCTGTCAAGTACAAATGTACAACATAAGACCTTCTGACTAGTGATATGTCGGTCGCGAACGAAGCGGCTCTTAGAGCCAGCTCTTTGAAGTGAATGATCGGAGCTGGCTCCTGCCTGGGAGCCGGTTTGTTTTGTTTTTTTCCTCTATTTTTTTTCTGTTCAAGCCGCACCTGATTGGTCAGCTACATGATGTGTGGAGGATTCTGTGTGTCCGCACTGAGCAGGAGGGGCGGGGCTTACCGACACAGCACAGAGAGAGGAGGAGAGAGAGAGAGAGAGAGAGAGAGAGAGAGAGAACAGTAGCCGTTTTTACACTGGGCAGTAAGCCGCCAATAGGCCGGCCTTTTGCTGGCCCGGTCGGCGTGTTTACACAGAGGGTACACTTATTTCCGCCACCATTTCTATGTAAACACGAGGCGTAAATGTGCCGGCCTCTGCGTGAGATGGGCGGAGGTGCCAATGACGTCCACTGTTGGCCACCACCTGGGAGTTTTAAAACCAGGAAACAGCTGATCACAGCAGTCAGTCCATCACTTCATCCGCGGACGTCAACATGAGCAACTGGAAAGCTGCTTAGACCCAGGAGATGCTAGAGTCTCCTGGATCTCTGTAGCTGACAGCTAGCGGAGCTGTTTGGCTGTGTCCGCTAGCTGTCAGCTAACTGTGAAGCGGACGGAAAACTACGAATGGTGACTACTTTCAAATTAAAAGCCCCCCGCTAAGAACCCAGTTCTAAACTCCAATGGGGTGCAATGTAAAGCTCTTATTTTGAAGACAAACTCGTTGTCACTGTTCACTGCCCAACTGCGTGCTTTACGTCACGTCACATGTTTACACCTAACCCAGAGGCGGCCAAGTGGCGGCTTTTGGAAAAGGAGGAATATTA
>OMLP01045566.1:8737-23373 GCA_900302685.1 Spondyliosoma cantharus
CATACAAGGTAAAAAAAAAGAATAAAAAAAAGAAAAAGCTCCATCACTTCACTTCACCTGCGGCGAGAGGAAGTTGTACTTTTTTTTTTTTTTTTAAATCTCACAGCGTGGTGTGATGGTGTTGTCTGATACAGAGGGAACTTGTTAGAGATCAGGTTATTTGGAGGATGTGATGGAGGACAAAAGGAGCAGAGAGGCTGTAACCTCACATACTAAGAGCAATCATAGTTAGTCATTTGAAGAAGCTTGCAAGATACATTTTATTATTATTCTTTAATGAAAATGTAATGAAAAAGCCCAAAGCCTCATAACATCACAATAAACAGTGTACAACATGACTCTATTGTTTCACAGGCAGTGAAATGCATTCAACTGTGTAGAAATTCGAACTCAGACTTTTAATATTTATACAATCAATGAGGCAATAATACAAACTCAGAAATACAGATTGTTTTTTATTTCCATAACCGAATAAACAAGCTGCTCTCAGAGGAAAATAAAGTCCCAAGAACACTGTGTGAAGCTAGAGAGGTGGCAGGGTCCGCCACATATAAACAAAGTCAAACAGTATGAATCTGTGTCTTCCTTTTAAGGCCAGTTTGTTTATTCAGTTTAGTCAGTCGTGAAAACAAAGAGAGCTAGTTTATAAAACTGCACAGTGCACATTTATCACTGTTAAACACATGCTTGTGCTTTTTTTTTTTAATTAATATTAATATGAATGTTGAATGTTGCACTCTCTTTAAAATGGAGCTCCTCATATCTCGACCTGCACTTCACCTGAAAAAACCCAGTGTGACACAACAGTATTCATCCCCACTGAAAGCCGTGAAGTGTTCAGCACTGGCATCAGAGGGAAGTCTGCATTAAAACATGGTTACAGCATTCATTTTCCGTGCTGGTGTACGTCTGACTCCGACCATCTATTCATCCTTTCAGCTACTTTCTCATTTTATCAAAGTTAATCGGGTATAATTATGAAACTGTTCGACTCTCCGCTCCTTATACATTATTTAACCCGGGCTCGTTCTTTTCTTTGAGGAATGTCTGGAATCCTTTTCCTCAAATTCCTCCCAAGCCTTTTTCCTCCGCCACCGGTGTACAGTTACTTCACACTTGATCACACACAGTTAATTTCTCTCCATCTCTGTGTTTTTAAAAGGAGCTATTCTTGTCATCACAGGGGGGCTCATGTTGGGCAGGTCCCAATCTGAAGTGGCACAGAAGCTGGTGCGCGAGTGAGAGAAACTCAGACAGAGATCTGCTTATGCCGCTGTGAGCAGTAAAGGCTCCATGCTAAGCTTGGGTAAACATTCGTCCTGGAGGCAGAGTCTCCATTTCAGCTTGGCACCCATAGGCGTCTGCTGGGTGGAGCTTTTGTTCAGGTGCCCCCAGTGACTTACCTCCGGAGTACATGTTCCAACTGTTTCTGTTAAAAAAGGTAATTCATGCTGGATTTGTGCTATAAAAACAGCAATGTTTTTTGGAACATTCCGCTTTAGCAAGCCTTCATCTCAAATAAAAGATAACTCTGGAAAAGTTCACTCACGTATAAAGCTTATAAAGTCGCCAAGAGCTTTGTATGCTCTAAGTAACTTATATTTCAGTTTAAATGAGATTTAGGTTAGATTTCTATATATATATTGAGCTGCATCGACTGACAAGAAAAGATTGGAATAAGAGGAAAACAGCCAGCCTGGCACTAAAGGTAAAGAAAAGTCTGTCTGTGTAACAAGGTCAGTTATACAGCATAAAAAAATAATATGTCTTGATATGTTCAGTCGTCCAGAATCAATATGTATATGTGTCGGAGACTCATCTCCAGGTTCCACTGGGCCCGTCTACCCGGCTGTTTCAGACAGGGCTTGAGTTTCCAGCTGCTGCACCACGGCACGTTTCAGCAGCGTTCCAGAAGCAGTTCTCAGCTCATCATTTGAGCAATACATTTTTGATGGAAGCAAACCACAGCCGCGTCAATCTGCTCAGAGCAGATCGAGCCAGACAGCAGAATGGTATAGTGCTTCTGGACAATTTTCAAAATAAAACCCTGAGCAGGCTGGGGACTAGCACAACAAAGTCGCAGATATTAACAATAAGCACGCTAAAAACTAAGTAACATAACGATTTGACTACGTAGCCAACTCGACCTCAGTAGAAGCACATCAAGGAGAAATTAGAAGATAAACACAATCTGAGCAAGTCAACAACGGAAGGCAGAGTGACTCCACGCTTCTGAAACGCTCCCAGTGGGATATGAAGCTGCGTAGAGGACGGAAGAAAATTGCGTTTCACATGGCAGGTTACAGAGATGTGCCCAGTGGGGTCAAGGGGTCAGTTTCTACACCAGTGGATTAACTTTCCCGGGTTCCTGCCCCTGTATATGATGTCTCCTGTCCTTACCTCATCATAAAAGACACAACGGATTTTTCTGTGTTTTAGCCTTGGAGGTAATTTACATTTAAAATTTTGCTTAATTGCCGCATAGTGTTTTGTATAGGAGCTCAAGTTTGTTGGCATAATTCACCTGAACATTTTTTTATTTACCTGTTTTGTCAGAATAAACTAAGGCTAATCACCACCGGTTGCATCTGCAGCACCTCTAAAGCTCACTATTTAACACGTTAGATCTCAGAAGTCAGCATTATTGATTAAACAAACAAGATTGGAAAAGCTGGATGCTGGTCTTTTACTTGTTTCCACCTGTTTCTTGCTAGGCTAGGCTAACCGATTGTAGTGTCACATTTACTTGAATGTGGCATCAACCTTCTCATCTAACTCCTCCACAGGAACAGAATTGTCAGCTCATCCTTCAAAAAATAGCCGTGGCTCGTGGTCTTTTTATACCACGTCTAAAACTGGGACAGCCATTTTGTAATTAGTGATAGAAAAAAAAAAAACAACACTTTTTTGCACTCATTCCGTCATGATCTTATGCTCAGTCAGCCTGTACCATCATTGGGTGCAACAGCTTTTTTTCCTCTTTTTGATTTGTGGACCTGTCTCCAGACCTCTGACATAAAAAGCCAGGATGTGGCAACAGCGGCTCTCCGTGCTCGTCATTTTTTTAGTCTCCGGGAGCGCATCGTCGTCGTTGACAACAGAATGTGTTGAGGCTCATGCTGGAGGAGACTGCTGATGTGCAATGCAACAACAGACACTGCTCTAACAAAATGACCTCTCTCTTTAAACACAGGCCATATTGTCCGTACTTCCTTGATAATTGCTCTGAATGCATCGGCTGCAGATATAAACCCATAATCCGAGACTGTACGTGGCCGACGGCATCAACAGTCAGTGAGCTTCGGGCAGAGTCAGAGTCATTAGTGAACTTTTGACTTCCCTATAAATAAAATGTCCTCATCTTTGAACAAGTGCAGGAATTGCACATATTCGATTCCTGCATTCTTCAGTGCAGCACTGTGACTCGCACACTCAAGAGGATCCCGGTGCACTATCCACACAGCCACATGCACTTAGTTTTTTAGCGCAGTGCGAGAACAGTCTGAGCGCCCACAGCGCAGAGCATTAGTGCATGTGAGAATGAAACATTTACTGCAGCTGAGTCACCATGGACGGTCAGAGGGAGATGTCTCTGGTGTCAGCTTCCCACTCGGGGAGGAGACAGAAATATTCCACCGCTGCAACTATGTGATGATGTTAAGTGGCCTGTTACCAGCACAAAGCTACGTGGCAACAGCACACAGACCAGCTGAACTCTGCCTTGTATTAAGATACAGTCAGCCGAGGAGAATTTATTGGAAAGTTGGCCTGGGCAGGTTCACACATGCCCACTATGAGGGTTCTTTGCTCCTCTTTCTCTGCCTCGTGATACCAACACAGAGGACGTGTCAGGTCTGTAGACTGTAACTGCTCAGGATCTGACATGAAAATGATTATTAGAGTACTTCATGTCTGCATACTTGGTACATGTACCGTGAATGAGGTACGTATGTACACATTTGGACGTTTGTAGCCTGGTTCTTTGTAAATGTACATATCCGAAGAATTCCAACAATATTCATGTTTTTTCTGACCACTGTTTATCTTCTTCTACTAACATTCATTTTGTGTTTAGCTGTTGCCCTGGGCGACGAGTTGTTGCATACAATTACTCTTGCAGGTATAAATGAGGCAGTATAGAACTGAAACAGATGCAAACAGCCATTGTTTTCATTATTTTCCTGATTAATCCTTGAGTCTTTTAAATGTCAAAAGATGGAGGGAACAATGCACATTTTAGTTTCATTTGCTTGTTTTCTTCTGTTTGACTAACAGTCCATAAACAGATTTTATTTATTCCATCACTTCATTCATTACCTCCTATACTTTTGCATTTTTTAAGCCTTGTTTGCTTGAAATATTGCTAAAACAATTAACTTGGTTGATCAGGATATTGGCAGTGCGGGATCTATATCATTAGAAAACTAAACCTATAGTAAGAGCTAACAGTGTGTACATGAATGTATGGTATGACAGACATGCAGTTTCAGTGGAGACCTGCTTTAATAAGATGTTGTTCGTGAATAGGCAGCTTGTTTCCTGGCTTGCTCTGACCTCTCAGGATGTGTATTACCAGCATGTAGTCTGTCTGCATGGCCACGAGGCCTGCGAGAGCTCGTCATCAACGCAGCGCTGATTTAGCTGCAAATGATAGCGACAGCTCCCGAGATGGCTTCAAGCAAATCCACCCGCCAAGTCAATTGAGCAGCTCAGTAAATCAGCGTTTACGTTGATGCTCAGAGGACAGCTATATTTGGATATTTATCTGATGTGATACTCCAGAGCAACAATGACTGCAGGAGTAGAATAAATGTGTGTGTGTGTGTGTGTGTGTGTGCGTGTGCGTGTGCGCGCAAGCTTGTGTATGCAAGTTATGGTATGTAGTTCCAGAGAGTACAATTTACACTTACACATACTTCCAGTGGCTTTAAAGTGCTTTGGCCTTTGCTAGAAAAGCATGTGAAACACTTTTTTTCTTCAGTTTTAAAAGAAGGCAGCCATGTTTCCTGCAAGATAAGATGGATATGCTGTTTCTCTCATTTTTAATGTTATTAGATGTGATATGTCTCAATGGGTGTCATAAAGGTTTTAATATATTAAACGCAAAGTGATCCGGACATAATTACCATATATTGACTCATAAATCTCCACTGCTGACTGAAATCTGGATTTTTGAAATGTGCTTCATATCCAGAGACCTCCAATATTTGCTTCTCGTTTTTTATATCCCATTTTAATTTGGCTGTTTTCTTTTTCTTTGTTTTTAATTAATTTTTCTGACAGATGCAGCACAGTGGTAGATGTATTTATAGGTGCCAATTCAATGTTTTTTAATCACTGTTATGTAAGTGTTATGTAAAATATGAATGCGTTTTGTTGACAGGGAATATTTACTCGAAAAAGGAATTCGAGATGTCCTTCCTGTGTTGTTAATTAATTGGGTAACACTTCCACTGTGGCATAATACAGCCACAGGACTCCTGTTAGCGGGCATAAACTGATTGGCTGATTAAGGCAGATGAGGTGCAGGTGAGCTGGCAGGTGATGGGCAGGTGACTTGGGAACAGCTGAGGATGACTGCTTAGTGCAGAGTGACTGAAGTGACAGGACAGGTTAGAACTGTCAGGAGAGGATGATGGCAGTAGATTGCAAAAATTATTGACACTATGAAAACTAGTTAGTTAATAGTTCATACAGTATCTGTGGTTGTGCACTGCCCAATACAATGTATAACATGTATACAATAATTAATGTTTATAAATAAAGTAGGCCTACTTTTGGGCACATTTTAAAACAAAGCTGACTTGTTTTCTGATCTGTTTCAGTTTGCCCCGTTTAAGTTTTGTCACTGCATTATGTTCAACATTTCGTTTATCCATTTCAAATTAAATGCCCTTCAGCATTTCAGTGAACACAATGCCCTCATTTTTTAACAGGACTTTAATGCTTTTGCAAGAACATGTTGTAGAGGAAGTGACCTGCACGGTTCTCAGGTTCTCATAAGGGACTTTAAACGTAGCCACTGCCATCTTATGTCACTTGTATGTTACTACAAAATACAGTTTGGCTGAGATATTAAAATATGAGAAATCCAAAAAAGTGTTAAAAATAGCAGGATTATGTTGTTGTCTTGTTTTTTCCACAGCCTGTATTTGGAACCAGCCTTTATTTGTTTGTTTTGCCCACACCCAGACATTATTTTAGATCCTGATTTTATATATTTGTGCAAATATGTTAGCTAAATGCTAACGTTATCAGGCTAATATGCATGCCCTCAATAACAATGCTTATATTCTACTGTTTGGCATGTTCAATCTGTCCCATTTTTCAACATCTAAAAAGGTTCCCTGTTGACATTTTGACCTCTAGTAGCACCAAGGGTTCTGAGCTTGATTCACATTTTTTTTATCTTTGCGTGTGCATGCAGGTGACGCGGCACACATTCCTGTGGTTTCACACTATTCCACTGGTCAACAGGGGGTGGTAACACAGCAAGATATGCTAAAATGTGTCAGTAAAGTCATGGACGAAGAGGATTGCAAGTTTGTAAGCACAAATGCAATCATTGCAGTATTACAAATACTGTAAAAAAAAATTGGTACTGCTGAGTCTGAAGGAAATGTCTCTAATTGTGCCTTATTTGTTAAGTTTCTACTGAGTTTGGTATTTACAGTCGAGAGAAAATCTCAAGTGGAAAAAAAATCAGTTTCTATATCTTTGACAAGCTATAATTGTTTTTTATTAACTGGCTGATTTATCTCAACTGTCAAACAACGATGTGATTAGAAAAGTATTTGTTAAAGGAATATTTTAATCCCGCTAGGTTGGCAGATTTTTCGTTGCTTATTCAGAAAGCAGCCACGCAGGACACCGGCACATTAAGAGGCAGAGAGTTTTATGCTTTTAATAGCCCGACCCTTTTAAAGGTTGTTGTGAATTCTTCAAGGTACAGTGATGATGCTTCTCAGGCCGTAAATAGAAAACAGAAGAGGCTTTACTGTTCTTCATAATTGATAAATATTGAATTATTGTGACTGAGGACTTTCTGCTGTAGATTTATTACGAGTCTGGTTCATCTGTCGGCACTCGCAGTTTGCAGCCTCTAGGCAGGGACACAGACGCTGTGCGAGAGGGATAGTGTGGGGTGAGGAGTGGAAGATATAAAATGGAATAACAACGCAAATTCTTGGTGGTAATTTCAATAAATCGAGAAATTATAGAAAAACGGGGATATGAATGCACTGGAGAATATTTGGTAATGAAAACAATTAATTATTTTGACTCCAGAGGGCAAAATAATCAAGAAGGCAATAAATTAGTCATGTAAAAGCCTTTTACAAGGGTGTCGATTGATAAGTCATCCCCTGACAATCTCTACTAAATAGATCAGTTCACTATTGCAAATTTTCCCACTGTAGTGTTCCCCCACTGACTTTCAAGCAGCCACAAGAAAATATTATAAGAGCCCCTTGTCAGACTGAAATCTGGTTTAGCTGTGACTGTATGAGATTTACATTATGTGAACCACAAGCCAATCATCTGTAAGCTTTGATAAACAGTGACGTATTCATATGAACTTCAGAGCTTGGGTTGGGTTAAAGAAACACTATGAATATTCTCAGGAAAAACTTACAGCTGCATTCAATTTCTGAGTTGGAGAAGAAATAGTTTACAAAATGTCAAATTTAATACATAACCGCCTGCTCTCAGCAGACACAGAGCAACACGAGCATCCCATTAGAGTCCTCTTTCATGCCTGATTTGTTCATCCCGCCTCTGAGGAAAACATCTGGATCATTAACTGGTGAAATGCTCAACTTTCTAACCCTGTCTCCTTAAAGTGATAATGTATTAATTAGAGAGCGTATGGCTGGCAGACAGATTTAGTTTGGACAGAGCCAGGCTAGTTGTCCAGTTGTCTAGTTGTTGTGTATATATATATATATATATATATATATATATATATATATATATATATATATATATATATGCCGGTTTGATGTAGATTGATGGAGAAAAGCGCAGATACATAAAGGGATGGAAGAGAGAGAGTTGAAGATGTGAGGAGTCTAGAGAAGGAGCTGAGTGGAGGCATGATTAGCTTGGGCCTGATAAAATCTTGGGCGGAGATGATGAGGAATGGTTTAGTATGGGTGGCATGATGTTCTTGTAGGCGATAATAAGGAGCGTGTTTTCTATGATTGTGCTGACCAGCCATACAGTATGTAGGTGTGAGTGGGTGCTGTGCTGCATCTTCTTGCTCTGCGGGCTATGAATAGACAGATATTTATTGGCCGATATTCGACCTCTACTGATATGCGATCTGTGATATGGTTTCACAGCTGATAAGACACGTGCTTCTTCTTGTTGATGTCTGCGTTAATGTGTATCATAGCTTTGTAAATGATAACGAAACAATCTTTCCGGGGTTTCCTTTTTGTTTTTTCCTTCTCCTGTTTGATCCATTTCATATTCTCTTTTCTTAATGTACAAAACATAACGAAGTTCTCAATGGAATAACAACAAAAATGTACAGGCAAGAACTCTTCTGTCTCTCTCCTCAGTCCCCTTCCAAAGATGAGTTCTCTGCGTGTTCATCAGTCTGTGTGTTTAACGCCACTTCCTTCCATCTACTTTTGTCCCACTCGTCATCTCCCTCTTTTGTCCTTTTGTAACACCATAGTCACTGTGCTTCGTGGCTTCAGTGTTGGTTTGCCAGGAGAGGGGCCCCATTTCTTGCCTCTCTGCATTTGGATCCGACAACCTATAACAATAGTTTTTATCCTAGGATGTGGCGCTCAGTTGGGAAGCAGTGGCACTCGTATGTAGAATTTCAGGTGAATGGCATTCCTGGGGTTGAAGCCCATGTTGCGTAGAAAGTTCTTTCAGCATATTGCTGGTATTTCCATTCTTACAGAAAATTATAATGTTTTAGACTTTACATCTTGCACAGTTGTCAACTTTCTTCATGAAATGAAGCCACACTTCAGACAGTTCTTTTCCCCTCCAACATGGCAATGTTTCCAGCAACATAGACACAGTTTGATGTCATCGTTTTGTCAATGCGCAAATTATGCTGGCAACAGTTTTAAAGGAATTGATAAGATCAGAAGCATATGATTCCGATGGATTTCATTTGACAATGTGGAAGTGATTCTCAACGGGAAATAATTCTTGATTTCCATTTCTAGAAATAGGTAATGAATTAAATCCAGAATGAAATTGGTAGTGGGAATGGAATCAAAAAAAATGTTTTAGCAGGTTAACCTGTATTTATAAAAACTGCATATACACGCTATACACACAGAATCTGATTTTGGTGTTGTTCCTAGAATATGTGATTTGTATCATCATGGCTTTGCAACAGGGGGAAAAAGACAAGCAAACTGCGCACATGACATGGGACAAGTTGTCCTTTATAACGCAACGTTGTGAAAATTTGTTTTAACCAAAGCCATGTTTTCATAAAGCTAATTATAAAATGTGTTTTTGCCTAAACTGAACAAAGAAGAAAACTGAAAAGAAACAGAAAATGATAAGTGACCATGTCACTATAACAATCGGGATACGAACCCCAGTCTGCCGAGTGACCGTCCGACACCAGCACGGGACGTGAGGCTATGACATCACAACAGCATTGTTCAGTATCAATAATTGTCGTGGAACAGCATAAAATATGAAGTTCTAGGAATGACACCAACACAGTGATATCAGATATGCTTACACACATACTAACAAGAAGGATGCTTTAGCTCTGCAGATCCAAGAAAGCACACAGCCACATACCTGTTCCCATAGAAAACAGGATGTGGATGTGGGGTGTACTGTGTTTGTGTGAGTGAAAATAATGTGTCCATCATATTTGTGCCTTTTTGTTTATGTGGACGAGGGGGGGGAAATGGAGGTTCATCCAGTAGGCCATGTTGTATTTGTATACTTCCTGCTGGAAGACAAACAAATGACTAACAGAGGAGATGGGAAAACTGAAAGGGCTGAAAGAGAAGAGCCAAAAAATCAACCACAAAAAGAGAGAAACTAGTCTAGAAACTAGTGTGGAGTGCTCCTCCTGTGTCAGTGCTGATGTGGGTGTATGTTCTTTCTGTGGCAAGGGAGGACGTGGCACTGCAGAGATTTAAAAGTGCTGATGTATAACGCCGCCGATAGCGCCACTTACAGCGAAATGTTTCTCAGCTGCTGACTTTTACTTTGAATCTATCTGAGCACGTCTTTTACATATTACACTATCTACCAATTGACTTGAGTGATCTTCTGTAATTAAGGGCCTGTTAAATAAGGAAGCTGGCAAGTTAAACAGGAAACTCTTGATCATAAAGGTTCTGACGACAGGAAATAGGCCACTGCTGCAAAGAAGAACCTGCTCTTCTGGTGGCCGGGCACTCTTGAGTCTACGTGTTGGATCAAATGCATGCCTTTGCTTTAATGTTGAAACCTTGCTGTCACTTGTGATTTGTATTTAACATGCTTCATTGCCGCAAATGTCACAATGTTGAACGTAACCAAAAGGAGAAGTGAGAAAAGGAGCATCAGAAAGGGTTTTCACAAAACTTTTCTTTGTTATTTTCTTTTGATGCACAGCAGCTGACTACTTGCTGAAATGAGGTGCTTATAGCAGCTTTTTTTTTTGTTTTGTTCGTATTTTCTAGCTCACTTGCATATTTTTATTGATACACAGAGGAATCTCCTGCTCCCACACAGTCGTGACTGGGGCAGAACTTTTGAAATGTAATTTAATCTGATCGAGGCAGAGCAGATGCTCCAAATGGCACCAACTTTCTGATAGTGTGTGTGGGGCAGCAATTCTAGACATAAATGCAAAGCCTGTGTTGGCTACTCCTTTTTATGTTAGCTCAGTTATGTAGTTTAGATAAAACATTTGAATGGTGCTACTTTTACTGTGCACTGAATGACCCAGGCTCGGTCTTCACCATCTATAGAGATACATGAAGTTGAAATGTTTTTCCAATAACTGATCATTTCTATCATCTTTTTCATTTTATTACTGTACAACAGCACTAGATAGATGGATGGATGGATGGATAGAGATGTAGATATAACATGTCTCACTCAAGTGGGCCAAATCTTGCCGAATAGGCTGATGAATGAACAGCACTGTGATCATGTTCTTGGGAGCATTATCTAGCGTGCAGACTCTTGTTTCACTTTTGCTCCTGTCCAGTGTCTAGTGTTCAACTTATTTGGATTTGCACACCTTGTTGGCACGCCCTCATTTGCTTAGGCCAACTTAACTTTGGCACCATGTTCAGATTGGGTGGCTATTTGCCTGCTGTTGTTAGTAAAGACGATAAACTTGTTCTTGTATGTGATGATAGTGACTGTTTAAATAAGGGCAGAGCTGGTGGTAGTGACTATCTCAGCCACTGTATCACTTTGCTTTGTAGGTTAATCAGGGAAGAAACCTCTCCAACATCAGCTGAGGGAGAGCTTACAGGAAGAATGACATAACTTGATAAATTGATTCTCAAGAAGCCTCGGTTGCGTGTCTTGTCACGATAGATAGATAGATGGATAGATGGATAGATAGATAGATAGATAGATAGATAGATAGATAGATAGATAGATAGATAGATAGATAGATAGATGGATGCCCCGCTGTTATATGGTCAGTGTGATGAATCATTAAAGGGATACAGTTCAAAGGTGCGTCTACTGTGAGCGTTGTACCTGACTGATAACTGTCAGCACGTGGACTCAAGCACAACTGGGAGAGTCAGTCTTGGCGAGTCTGTGACAAGTTTAGAGTTGCACCGCGCCAACGTGCCCCATAACAATAATAATAATAATAATAATAATAATAATAATAATAATAATAATAATAACAACAACAACAACAACAACAACAACAATAATGATGATAGACCTTTATTGTCATTGTACATTGTACAACGAAATTGAGATGCAACCCCTTATTAGTGCAAATTAGTAAAGTGCAATAATAAAAACATAAAAACATTAATACTAGGATAAATAGGATGAATAAAAACATAAATTCCAAGTACACACCTCACACATACAACATGTCATTCACGTTACTGAATAAATACCAGATTATTGCACAGATAGACACATTTTTTCATGCCGTAAATGCATTCAGCGACATTATTGCTCTCGGGTGAAAACTGTTTTTATTGACACACACCCAGTCTTCTCATTGGCTGCGCATTTTGCAGTCAGGTGGAGCCGTGCGTCACAGCGCGTCTTGGTGATCAGGTCAAAAACCCAGCGCGCTGTTGCTGCCACGGGTATCTCACTGCTCGGATCCGACTCATCTACTGAAGGGATGGCCAACTCTAACGGATACACCGCAGAAATTATGCACGTCTACAGGGGAACATTTATCCACTCGACCCAGCAAACAGCGGTGGAGATCCTCGAAGATGCGCTCCTGGGAGTGGACGTGAAGGGAAAGGTTTGTCAGATTTCTAAAATATCTACAGCTTTTGCAGTTTTTGTTCGGATCTAGAAGACACATGCGTATGCAATATACGCGTTTAGCTGTCATCCAGCCTATACACTGATATATATTTATAGTAGGTAGAAAGTGTGTTGCTCCTAAATTTGGCGCAAACGGGTTAGATTAGGAAGACTTTGCTTTAAAAGACGTCTTCCAAAAGAATAATGCGTAAATCTGTTACATAATGCCTGAATTGTGTCCTACAGTGGGCTGTTGCTGAGCAACTTTCACAATTAAGCCCACTCTCAGCTCTCATACGCAGACCTTAATGACAGTCTCAAGTAGCCACTTCAAAAAAAAAAAGTTGGATTGAAATTCACACAACATCCTTAAACCATCCAGAGAATAAATCGATCACCTATGTAAGATGTAATGGTTTATCTATGGGGCTGGAGAGGTGCAACTGCGCCTCTCCAAGTACAGCCATCCCAGCAGCCTGCTCTCTTGCACAATGCAAACACTTTTTACGTAATCATGAGAAGTTTTCTCCAGTAACTTCTCTCATTTCCCCTCCGCAGATTGCTTTCATTGAAAAAGATTCTGAGCTTGACGTACTGTCTGAGAAGTTTGGATTCAGTCCGTCTGAAATCACTCAACTGGCACAAAAGTAAGTAGACTATAGAAACATACACAGAATGAATTCCACTCTGCCTCAGTATTCAGGGTTAGAAATCAGGCGCTTGCACCGATAGACCCCGATGAGGTTTTCAGGTTCATTTTGCCCTCAAAGTCGACCACTTAGTGTGTGAGGCCTATTATTACTATTTTTTCAGTTATTATCATGAAGAAGAGATATCCTATTATAAACAGAAAAAAAGACACATGCTCAGCCATTGTTTTTGTTTTTCGTTTGTCACTAAACAGGTTTGGGGCTATTCACGGTTTGGGATTTTAGTGGTATGCCGAATTTGCAGGCGATAGTTCTGGTCGGTGCTAAATAGGCTATCGCTTTATGGGAAGACAATATGCTCCGTGTTATGTTTCTGACGTTATCCAGAGACACGTCTCTCCAAAATCTCCTGCACTGCAATCTTCAGGACCAGTATATCGTGCCTTGTCTGAGGAAGTGGTGCGCACTTTCAAAGTGACGCGCAATTACGCACGCTTCCAGACTGGATTTTTTGATTAAATCACATGCCACCAGCAGAAAGACTCTCGCAGATGTACACAGACTTTTTTTTCTTTTTGTAGACATCCAACTGGTCGACTATTACTTAAAGTTTATACAGTGGAAAACATAATCAAATGACTTCAATAAGTCAGAGAGTAACAGTGTGTTTGGTGACACTGGTTGGCAGATATGAACAAAAACTCTTCTTTGCATCAGCAAATCACATTCATTGAACTTGAACATTAAACATGAGCATACATCTTTGCATCATTTCTTGCATGGGCCATGAAAACGTGTATGTTTGAACCCTTTTTTTTTTTATCTCTGCAGTGAGTTTTTCATGCCGGGAATGGTGGACACCCACATCCATGCATCGCAGTACAGCTACGCTGGCACAGCCCTGGACATGCCCTTAATGCAGTGGCTTTGTACCTACACCTTCCCTGTGGAGTCTCGCTTCAAGGACTTAGAGTTTGCCCAACGGGTCTACAGTCAGGTGGTGGTGAGTATCCTGGCACCATGAAATAAATGGCCATCAAAATACTGTGCATCAGTCACAAGCTGTGCCCTGAGATTTAAAGCTATAAGAGTGATGTGTTTGATGTGTTACATGAGGTCCCTTCTATTGTCACACAGCCTATGATTTGAGTGTGACCATTTCAGTGGCATATAGAAAAAAAATGTAGGAATGTTGTCTTAATCCTGTAATATGAACCCTGCACTTTACAGAAAAGGACCCTGAGAAACGGAACCACCACTGCATGTTACCATGCTACTATACACACGGATGCCACTCTCCTGTTGGGCCAGATTGCAAGTAAGATGTGCTACATTAAAACACACGCGCGCGCACACACACACACACACACACACACACACACACACAGACAGACAGACAGAGATTTCTTGCTTTTATAGAGGGATGTAAGTTTTCCAAAACATAAAAAGTATCTTGTTATGGTAAGAATTTTAAACAACTTTTGGATACTGTGGAAAAGGAATCAATGCTTTTTAAGAAATGCTTTAATTGTA
>OMLP01045566.1:23393-37645 GCA_900302685.1 Spondyliosoma cantharus
TATACACACGGATGCCACTCTCCTGTTGGGCCAGATTGCAAGTAAGATGTGCTACACTAAAACACACGCGCGCGCACACACACACACACACACACACACACACACACACACACACACATTTTGACCTAAATCTTGTTTATTTTTAAGCATTGGCCCTCTTCAGTGTTTTCTATCTGCAATATGGACAGTGGAATGGGAAATTAGTGCTCAAGTTTGTCCTCTTGTGAGTCAACACACAACATTATAAATGATCCTGTCCGCAGTTTGAAAGTATCACCTCAGAGCAGTAGGTGACCTGCTGGTGGTTTTGAGGTTGTCATTTCACACATACTTTATATCTTTGTTTGTGAAATCTGGGAATTTGTGGTGGGTTCTGCCCCTATGATGAATGCAGAGGCTATTGTGAAAAAATGTGAAAAATTCTCGTAAAGTAAATCGATTAACGCAGCCAGGTTTTAGTCAAAACGCATAAAGAAAGAGTCAGCACTGCCTAGTCTGACATATTTAGGCTGTACAACCACTGTCAAGAGCACAGCTGTGGCTCAAACTGTGATAATGGATCCAGAGGCCATGTTTGATTGAGAAGAATACAATGTGAGGCTTAATCCATCGGATTAAGCCCAGTGATTGGAAAGGTGTAACTTTCAGAAGAGTTGCACTGACCTTTATGCCTTTATACCGTGATGCCTTTATCATCACGGTGGCATGTTATATAATAAAACTGAGAACTGGCTGTGGCAGCTTTACACAGCCATTTTGTGTTATCAGGGCCATTGAGCCTTCACCTTTGTCCTGTTCTGAGCAGCTGTTTCAAAGCTTCTGTCAGTCATTGAAAGTGTGTGCGTGGGTGATCAGGCGTGTTTGAGCATTCCCAGCAAAACTTTACCTTGACCGCCTCTTCTGTCATGTAGCAAAATAATAAAAAAAACCATTAGTTTCAATAACTCAATGTGCTGTATTTTCTCAGGCAAGAGGCTTGTAAAGTTCAAGGTCCCATGGGCATCCAATATAAACGCACATTTTCTGCCTGATTTGACTGGAAATGTTTGGTCACAGTCACACAAAGCTTCTTCAGAAAACTCTGCGACAGCATGAATTACCAGTCTAGCAAGGATGTCCACTAGGTCCCAGCCTCAGTGTGTGCCGATCAATTGGTTCATAAAACAACTGAATTAAAACAACATATTTAAGATTAGTCCCCAATGAAGCATGGTAAGAACCAGATTAATAATGGTAGTTTCACCATTATTGAGTTATTTGTTGTGTAGGACTGATCTTTCATTATTTCTGATTATGTATAAAAAGCCGACTCACTAACTGATTAGAACGTTATACTGATTTAAATCTCCTTTTGTCTCTTGTTAGTTTTGTTGCACTTTATAAAGGGTCCACCAGTTTACACATTAAAGTGTATTTCCAGGACTCGGGGTGTACTACTGGGTATGTTAGAAAAGTAGTAATGTAAACACCGGGTTTTAAAGAGCATATGACTGTTGTAGCGTTGCAGCTTGCACTGCATTGTAGTTAAAAAAAGAACCAATGCAAATCATTACAGCACAACCAGAGACATCACCCGTTTTGTATTCACGCATTCTTCTTCCTGGCGCCTACATTACCTACAGTGCAACTGTGTGATATCACTGGTAGGAATTTATCAGAAAACATGCAGTTTCATGTAGAGTCGCGCAAGACTTTACACTACTTTTTTCACACATGCACCAGTACTTTCCTCTCAAAACTGGTGGAGTTTCCCTTTGAAGCAGGACAAGCTTAAATGAGCTGTTAGTCATCAGTCATTGTAACTGTCAGTTAATGTCTCACCAAAGATGTAATATACTGACTATGAAGTGACTTATAAAGTGATATAATGAGCATCTGTGCATGCAGTCAAACAAGAGGACTGGGATTAGGGCTTGTGAGAGGCAGAGGGATTTGAGTTTGACTTGAAGAACCTGAAATGCTGTGACATGTTGAAGATTGTCTGTCAGGTGTGAGTTGTACAAATACTGCCAACTCAATTTCAAATAATATTTTCCATCCTTCCTTTTCCCGTCAGGAGAAGTCGTTATGAAATACTCAGTCACATCTGCACCTACTCATTCATATCAAACACTTTTCTGATACCTTGTTTGCATTTTAGTGTCATGTTTTCATGGTGTGAATCGCATTGTGTTGTATTTCATGCTCGGGATGTGCTGTATAATAGAGCTGGACAATAGAATCAACCTTGATGTGAGCTCAAATTGAGCTGACTCACGAAGATGCAGTTGCTGACAAAAGTTTCATACATAAGCCAAGAACATGCGGTGTGCTTTTCTGAAGGAGAATCAGTGAATTGAGCCCACTTAATGGACTGGTTATGACACAACAGCAAAATGGTGAGGACAAACAAATCAGACAGATGGAGGCAGGCTCTTATATTCTTGTTTACTCATCCATCTCTTTTCTTGCAGATGACCTTGGACAGCGTGCCTTGGTGGGTAAGGTGTGTATGGACAGAAACAACCCTGCAAAGTATTACAAAGAGACCTGTCAGGAGTCTCAAGAGGAAACTTGTCGGTGGGTACCAGCTGATTTACACAGTTTTGCCATTTATGCATGTGTTGGCTCTGGCTACTGCTGATTTCACTTGAGTGAGATGAAGAACTCAGGAAAGAAAGTTGGGAAAAATCTCCAGAGTCAACAAAGTTAGTTAGACTTGATTTATTCACTGTGTGTCAGAAAAGCGTCAGTTCTTCAGCACTCAAAACTACGATATCTCATCTAGTACTTTGCAGATAGCGATAGATAGTAACAGTTGTATTTCCATGATGTGTGTAACACTTAATCTTCAGGGCGTCGTCTCACAGACAAGACCATCAACTATACTATAGCATTTCCTCGACCGACATGTCTTAACTTCCCTCTCTTCTATTTGATTACCCCTTTGTCCATAAAACTATCGACATATCCATTTCACACAAACATAGTTACAACCATAATACGCTGCAGATTTAATTTGTATAGCTGTTTAAGTTGTTGTTGAACATTTGGACCTTTTGAAACTTGTGAATGTGGCTGCCTCGAATGAATCCCAACAATTGTTTTGTTCCCTCAAGGTTCATCGCAGAGCTCCTGGACAAAAAGGTAAGACTCGTTACAGCGGGCACAACACTTCAAGGATGTGAGATTCTAAGATCCTCATTGACTCCACTTGTTTTCGTCTGTTTTGGCAGTACCCTCTTGTGAAACCAGTGGTGACGCCCCGCTTTGCTCCAACCTGCACAGGAGCTTTGCTGGGACAGCTGGGAGCGATCGCTAAGAATAACAACCTGCACATTCAGGTGAGCTCACTGTGGCAACCGAACCAGGCCATGTCCACAAGGGACTGTTGCCATAGAGACTGTTTAGCGTTGGCCCTGTGGGGTTTTTTGAACAATACAAAACAAATAATTACACAAATATGCAATTTCAAGAGGTGAACAATCTGACAGGGAAGAATGAAACAGGTCTTGCAGAACAGTATTTATCACGAGTTATCAGTTTACCACACGTCACATCAGGCTCTATAAATAGGAGGGGTTTTACCAGAGCCGGCCCGAGGCATGAGTGAACTAAGCGGCCGCTTGGGGTCCCCTTAAACAAGTGACCTGAACTAATGAACAATTCAAGACAAGATGATTCTGATTTCATGATCAATATACCTGCCTACAACTGCTGTGTCTGCCAGCATTTGAGTCATGCACATAAACTAGACACCTCACGTGCATAGACAAAGCAAGGATGGATTTTGGGTGGAGTTCCACTGAATGAACCTGAATGACCCAAGAGCTGAAGGGGCCCTGAAGCCCAAGTCGTTGCATGAAGTGAAGGGGGGGGGGTCCTTATGCATCTGTGCCCAGGGAGACAGTAGTTCATAAGCTGTCGCTGTATTAATACAATTTATAATGTAAAATTATAATGACATTTGTGTCAATAATTGTCAAGCACAGGTGACTCCGCAGTGGTGGGATGGGGGCCCCAAGTCAAATTCTGCTTAGGGCCCCCAAAAGGCTTGGGCCAGCACTGCGTTTTGTTGGTGCAAATTTTTTGTCCGTATAGATTATAGATTACTTACTTATTAAAAGAAAACCTTACACTGAACTAACAAATGGAATCCCCTGAATAGTTGTCCTATATTACAGCTTCAGTAAGCCTGGACCTTGGTTGCATTTACTGAAGTTTGGCTAGCTTTGCATTGTCGGTCCTGTCTGTGCTTTCGTTGCGCGCTGCAGAGTATGCAGTGAAATGTCGGGCTTTGACCCATAACTGTTCATAAATGTCACCTGATTACTTGTTAATCCGCTCTGCCACTGTGTTTGTTGATGGAGATATATTGTTGAACAAGCTCTTTTTTTCTAGACACAAAATGTCAGCGACTTGCAACATGCAATTCCTCAGAAACAGCCCTTCGGTGAATGGCTTTACCCGCTTTGGCGATTAATTCACACAACACATAACTTGCTTCAACTGCAGCATCAGCTTCCCTCTTAGCTTTAAAGACCTTGTTGAGACGATTGTCCTCTATGTAGCTACGTGACTCGTGGTTTCCTCTCATCTCCCTGGTGCTTCTCATATTGTTCTCCGTGTTTAGTCACGTAATGACTCTTAAAATTATGTTCCTTTAGAACAGATTACATTACAGATGGAGGAGGAGGGCGGACCGGAAATGGCCCGGGGGCCGGACCCCTGATTTATAGAGATATACATGTTCCAGCTTTTGTCAACGATAACACCCCAGATTCTCAGTTTAATGTCTTATGTGTGCGTTTACTTTCAGAGTCACATCAGTGAAAACGCTGAGGAAATGAAACTTGTGAAGGATCTGTTTCCTGAATCCAAGTCTTACACAGACGTCTATCACAAGTACAACCTGCTCACTGACAAGGTGAGGACACAGTCACACTCACAGGCAGACATTCTGTAGAAACACAGAAATGCTGATAGAAATGCTGATAGTGTCTATGATGATGATTCACAGACAGTGATGGCCCATGGCTGCCACCTCACTGATGAAGAGTTGAACCTGTTCAGAGAGACAGGAAGCTCTTTGTCTCACTGTCCCAATTCCAACATCTCGTAAGTATCAGGTTCTGTTTCTCGAGACCATTTGAAGATAAAGAGACAATACAACTGAGTTTGCAATAAAATAGATCTTAAACGTACTATAAGGAACTCTTAACTGTCTCTTAAAGTTTATACTGATGCTTCCACATGACCTAAATAGGGAACAAGACCTACATAGCCACTAATGGATACCTTACCTCATCACTGTGCATCCCTGAAACAGCTGTGTTTAAAAAAAGAGAAATAGTGTTAAAAATACCTTACATCTTTCTTTGACTCACTTCCAAAACAAATGCACATGCCAGGAGGCAGAGTTGCTCATACTGCTTTTGTCTACAGGCACTGCCAGAATGAACACAAAATTAAAAAAAAATTCCTATAGCAGCTTAAAGTTGTAATATTCTGCATTAAAATATCTAATCAACTGGACCTTTGTTATATTCACTCAAAGTAACAGTAGGTTTCATTTGGTTGCCCGTCATTAATTCCAGGATAGGGAAATCAGCAAACCAGATCAAATTTAAGGTGAATAAAATTTGAAAGCATGACCTCGTCTGTAGCGTGGCTGTGACTCAGACGGTTGCTGGTTCGATTTGATGAAAGGTTGTGTGAATGGGTGAATGTAACAAATGTTTTAAATAGCTTTGAGCGGTCAGGATCATTTGTGACCTCCACGGATCACTGCTTCAGTCAGATTAACAAGAGAAGTGACAGATAAACTTATTAATCCCAAAAGCGAAATAGTAATGTTGGCTCACCAGCTATTCATTAGGCTTGAATCTATCACTTGATAGAAAAATTCAATATATTCATGTTATTCCAGTTCTTTTATTGTATCCCTTTCTTCCTATGCCCAGGTTGTGCAGTGGAGTGCTGAATGTCCGCAACGTCCTGAATCACAAAGTGAAACTGGGGCTGGGAACAGGTGAGAGCTGCCAGACCCCATACTGTATGGCTACGTTTGTTACACTATAAGAAAGTAGTTCTTTGGAGCCAGCAGCCTAATAATATTTGTGTTTTTTAAAACTTTTGGATTAAGGAATATTTGCCAACCTGTGTCACATACTGTAGCTTTCAAGCAACTCAGAAAAGCGCGCTCGTACTTGCTGATAGTACCTCTTCTGACTCTTCGCATGTTCTAAGTGGATAAACCCATCTCCTGCCTCTCCTCGACCTCCACCCTTTAAATGCAACAAGCAGATGAATCTTTTTACATCAGTCTACCCTGTTGTTAAACCAATATTACTGTGCTGCTACCTGACTACTGAATCCTGAGGATGTAAATTGACATGTGGAGCTGTCATGACTGTCTGGTGTGCATTGTATGACTATGAATAGTGTTTTAAATTTGTGTGACTTAATGCTGAACCTGTGCGTACATTTCTTGAACGGAACGACAGTATAAGGATGCAAAATGGATTTGAGTGTAAACTGACAGAAACGTATCATGTCATATGATAGTAAATTTATTTTGGATGATTTGGAAACTTGTGTACGGTCTGCTACAGCAGTGAAACAGGTGCTAGGACATTCGTAACTATGGTTTCACAGCAGTCAGTTATTTTGGTTTATAAGTGAGTCAGTTAACCAACATCTTATCAGCTTGCTTGGATTTTGCTGATTTAAATGTCCAACTGAACGTCTTTTAATTTCAGGCCTCGAGGTAGCAAAGATGTCAAAATTTAAAATGCAGCTTTTCACATCCACGATACATGTTAGTGAGTACCTGTGTCTTCCTGCTTGTATTAATTTGAACAATTTGGTCTTTGTTTGCTGTCCTTTGGCAGACGTGGCAGGCGGCTACTCGGCCTCTATGCTGGATGCTTTGAGGAGAGCTCTGGACTCATCCAAAATCTTGACCATTCAGGATCCAGAACACAAAACACTCTCCTTTGAGGAGGTGTTCAGAATCGCCACACTGGGAGGCAGCCAAGGTAAGACACGCAACTGTCGCTCTGATCTGTCATTGTATAGAGCAGTGGTCCTCAGTAGGTGGCCCCTGGGCCGCATCCGGCCCGCCAGCCTCCTATTTGTGGCCCCCGAACTGTTATTCCTTTACTATGTGTTTTGGTTGGGTCAGCACGTGTATACCGGGACTTGTCTCCATGCCAACGAGACACAGACAGCTGGGTCACTCACTGCTGCCAGCACAATTTTTAACTTTCACTTTCGTTTTTGGAGCAGTTTGTATATTGACATTTTCACTGCAAAAAGCAAAGTGGACAGTGAAAATCAAATCAATTCAAGAAGAATGACCCATGTGCTTAATGTGCCAGGAGACTATTGCTGTGATGAAGATTTCCAATTTGAAACGGCATTATGAGACGAAGCATAGGAATTTTGAAGAAACATTTCCTCGAAATTCAATTTGTATTTGAGTACCCCTGGTATAGAGGTTAGAATTGAAAAATCCTCCTGTCTGCTCATTTTTCTGGCTAAAGTCGCACTTCTGCAGAAATGCCTGATTAAGTCCATGAAGTCACTGTGGGAAGTTATTTTTAATGATGACTGATTGCAATTTCACAAGAGGGTAGAGAACACAACGGCTTCTTTTGTGATGTGTTTCGTCTGTAGCCTTGTCCCTGGATGACCAAACAGGGAACTTTGAGGTGGGCAAAGACTTCGATGCCCTGAGGGTGAATGTAACTGCTCCCGGGGGACCCATCGACCTGATCCAGAGTGATGGACCAAAGGTACCTCTTAATCTATTCAACCATATTTACTCACAAACGAATAAAAACAGAAAATTTCATTCCAGTCTAAAGCTAATTTATATACACTTTGATTTCAGATTCTTTTGGAGAAGTTCCTGAATTTGGGTACGTGTGAATTATAATGTATTTGTCCAAACTTTTCAGACTTTAACATGCTGCTGATTTACCTCACGGTCAACTCTGTTACTTCGTCTTTGACAGGTGATGATCGGAACATAGTCGAGGTGTTTGTGGCTGGGAGGAAGGTGGTACCGTTCACAGAGCCAAAGCCAGAGTAAATGCCTCAGGGAAAGCCATCTTGAAGAGGATTCTTCAAGATGGCTGGACAAGATGAAGAGGAACTAAAACACGTATCAGTGAAATAGCTCAAGAATGATCATCTGGAAAAGCCCTATCGCTGCACAGCTCTCCTTTGTTCCCAAAACTAATGAGATGGAAATGAATTACAAAGATTTTTACCGTGAAATCCAGAGGACAGAATAGATTACGTGTCATGCAAGACTGTGGTCATCTGAGCTCGATCTGAAGCTCGATCAGCCTGTTCTTTAACTCGTTAAGGCTGATTACTGAGCTTGAAAACAGGAAATGAAGAACTTGCTTTGAACATTGCAGTTTTGCGTACTAAAACACAATCATGCACCAGCTGGTCGAAGAGCTAGTTTTTATGTTCTTTATGTTCTTGAAGACTTTTTTGTATTTGATTTACATAAACTGCTTAACTAACAAATATATGATGAGTATATTACATTTCATATTGCATATTTTCCATTGCATATCACATATTACCTCAAGAAATTATAACTGGACAATTGTCCATAAAGTCAAGTGACATATTCGTGTAGCGCTGTAGTTTGGTGCTCAGTGTAGCTGCAGGGCCTGAATTGAGGACAGCTTGACAATCTCACTGTCATGCTGTTGTAGTGAGAAAATGCTTTATGATCGAAAGACTGGGATCAGCTTGAGTTCAGAGATATTGTAGTATTGTATTTTTCATTTCTTTTTTGTTTGTTTTTTTCCCATTCAGTTTATTTTGTTTTGTTTCAAAATGTTTAGTTTAAGTATAATTTTGATTGGTTTCAGTTTTTTTAAAATGAGAATTCAGTCTTTGTATAACATTATCAACAGAGTTTGAATCTGTCCGTCTGTCTCCTAACACCACAGGCGATAGTCCAATAGGATTTGTAGTCTCAACTGGGAGATGGAAAAGCGACAAGTTCACTACTTAGTCTATTAAGTAAACAAAATAAATTCACAAAATTCCAACAAAGGATGTATTTTGACACCTATTATCCTTACTAAACAGAAAAATACATCTGTAAGCTGTCTGAATCCAAGTTTTGAGCTCGATTGCCTTGTTAACTCATCAAAAAAACACCAAAACTGTCTTGGTTTGTCTTCCCACAGTCACCTCTGGTTTTAGTCGAAATAAATCCTCAATCCAATAAGTTAAATGTGAAAATATTCCAGTTCTAAACACGCTGTTTTCACCTGGTGCTGTTGCCCGACCCTCTTTCACTCCTCTGCCGCTTCATGGCACTCCTGTCCCCACAGCTAAGTAAGCTGCTGCTTGATAATAGCAGCAAGTCGCTACAGCTTAAGTTAGCAACAGCAAAGAGTACACTGAGCAGGTTAGGATTCTGTCCATTTCTTATGAATTATGTCTTTAAGAAGTTCAGAATACATATGATACAATACAATCCAATTGTCTCAGGGTCATGTAGAGATTTCCAATCTCAATCAACATATGCACCAATGACAAATTTGACCAAATTCACATTAACTGAAACTATCTATCTATTTTTCTGTCAGTTAACTTAAACTTAAACTTAAAGGTGTTTTTTTCACACCTAGTTTTGGTTTGAAGTTTAGGTTTTGTGAAGTATAATAACCTTGCTTGAATTATATGCTGTTCACTCCACTCAGGTGTTTTAAGTGAGAAAGGTACATAATTATATTACAGTATTTTACAGTTTCCTCTTGACTTGGTTTCAGTTTGACATGTTCAGTACTCAGTGTGAGGAAACCAGGGACTCATGATAAAAACGTTAAGAGTCTTATTCCAGTTGTAGACCTTTTGTCTCTATTACTGATTGGAAAGTGGAATTGTCCTTTGTATCTGCTTCCTTATTATCAAAATCCATTTTTACTACTGAGATGATTGATTTCAGTATTAACTCATATACCATAATAACTGCCTCATGAATGTTTGGACATTAAGGGAAATGAAATGGACTGATTTCTGAGTTTGTGTTTGTCTTGACAAGTATTTACGACAAGTTTACTTTTTTACTGAGATAAAGCTGATTTTTATCACCCTATGACATCAAATTGTGTATGTAAAAGGAACTCTTTGTACTGATTTGTCTTATCATAGGGGCTTGAAATAAAGATTACCTCCAAGTCTGCTTTGGTTTTTAATCCTCTTTATCTCTCATGTGCAGTCATTTGACAAGCAGCTACTGATGAAGGTATGGATTACAAAATGCCCATTAAACCTTCCAGCCCACTTAACAGCTTTATTTGTATATCGTCTTCACCACCTGGGCCACACAGCTGAGAATGTGAGCTGGCCACTGTTCTCTGCTCCACTTCTGATAAACTGTTACAGCATGAAAAGTCACTCAATTACAGTCTTCAGTCAAGTCTATTGGTTTGAAGCAGTAACAAAGATAAAGTCACCCAGGAGAGAGAATTATTTCGGCGGTTAGAATTAAATGCCTATAACAAATATCCTCCGAACAGCAGCCAGTTAAAAAATATTAGCCAGGAATTGTGAAGGTTAAGGGGCTGGTGTGGAGGATTTAGGATGATTGAATGAATGAATTGAATATCATATTCACAATTATGTTTTCATTGGTGTACAATCACAGGGAGGCCAGCAGTAATCTGTTGGTTACAATCATACATTTCACCACTAGATGCCACTAAATCCTACACACTGAACCCTTGAGGAGTCTCAGACAAAAGTGAAGATGAGTAACTCTATTTTTATGAGGTCTTTAATGTCTCTTGTATTTTGGAAAAATCTAATTTCACGCATAGGTATTGTGGGTTTTTTTTCCCCCTCTGTGTAACTGTGTTTTGTTTTCAGCCACTTTCTCCATATTTCCATTTTTATTGTTATGATTAAAAGATATTCATGGATTAAAGCAATACATTTTATGTTGATTGGGCTTTAATTACGCCATTATGTCCTCATTATGTATGAAATGATATATTGAGCCTGGGAACTAAGTCTGTTATATTTTTTGTTCTTGTTTTCATTGAAACATTTAACCACAGTATGGCTTAGTCCCAGTAGCCTGGAGGTGAGTTGTTTAAGCACCCTTAAAGGGGCACTATGTAGTTTTGGCGAGGAAAATAAGGTCCCCAGAACACTATCTGAAACTAGTAAGGTGCCGCCACATATTAACAAAGTAAAATAGAATGAAATTGGTGTGTCCTCTAAGGTCATTTTGTGTATTCAGTCATTTACATGAAGGGAGTTGGTTTATTTAATTTGTTTCAACATAAAAAAAAATCACCCAATAAAGATCCTTCTCTTCTGTTCAACATTTCTTCCCCAAGACGACGGAGTGCACCTTTAAAACTGTTTATGCATTACAGATATTTTTTCAGTTTTGAATGTTCTCTGTTATCTATACATTGCCTACAACTTTATATCCTGCAGAAAAGACATTCAAAGAGAGGTTTCAGAGTGCTTATTCGTTATTAAGCATAACACATGCATGCAAAAACTTTTTTGAAGACCTTTGAGCGTCCCTGAACATAGATCCTAATCAGGTTACTTTTGCCCTGGGTATTATCTTAAAGGAAGACATTACCCTGCAATCAGATTGTCAAGCGCATTAGATTGATTGTGTGTGTGTGTGTGTGTGTGTGTGTGTGTGTGTACTTGGCTGAATGTCATGACTACTAAGCGAGGAGTTCGTGCCTGAGAGACAACACTTAGGGCAGAGCGCCTAAGTGTGTCACGTGACGTATTCAACCAGGAAGTGAGGAAGTACAGCTGTGGGGAGAGCAAGGGTTGATACACTTTACTTTTCCTCACCTCCTGACTTCTACTGAGTGGACGGAACAACGTCTTCGAGTTGTCGTGTCAGGTAGGTGTCAGCGCAGTAGAAATACTTGTGACTGGATGTTACACGTTCATGGACAGGCTGCGTTTGCCTTACTTTCGGTTTGTCGCTCTCTCAGTTCAATTAACTTGATAAGCACACAGTTATAGTCATGATTAGCACATACATGCTATTCTAGTTTATTACCCCACAATTAATTTTAAAATGTCTGCTTTATTTTATTTTGCTGTACAAAGTTTACTGTATTTATCCATTTATATTTCTTATTTTCATGCAAACCCTTCTTCTTGAGAAGGGTGTTACGAATTAGCAACTGCCATAAACACATACACACACTCACTTAACAATGTTTGATAATCCGATATGCTATAGCAGTGTTTCCCCTAGATTGTTTTGTAGCAGCGGTGCTCTGAGTCGGTAACCTAGCAACACTAGGGAAAAATAACTCTTTAAATGGTGACTACTGGTGAGATTTTTGTAAAAAAATTCAGAATTTCAGAATCTAAAGACAAAATGGTGTAGAAGTTGACATTACTGCTTGAAAATATGTTAACCTCTTGAGCATTAGAGAACTTTTTTACCAATCTGTTTCAGAAGTTAGTGGGCCACATGACATGGAAGCTATTAAAAGCACTACAGTACAATAAAAAGAGATGTGTCTCATTCGTCCAGTTTACTAATACAATCTGCTGCTAGTTTGGAGTCACTGGGCCACATGACATGGAAGATATTGAACAAACTGCAATTATTTTGTATAAATAGATTTATGCAAAGAAATTTAAATCTAAATCAGTTTCCAGGCTCTGTGAGGTGAGCAAACCGTCCTCCTGCTGCTCACACTGGGCAAACCTCTTTCCATTCGCCCACCTGCTTCGTTGTCCAACCAGCCGGCAGGTCGCTTGTGCTAGCAGCAGTAGCAGCTTACGTTACCTCAGCACCTGCTGCGTCTTCGGAGCACTCGGCCTCAACTCCACGTTGTTCTTCTGGGGAGTCACTGGGTGGGAGAGGATCCTCTGTTCTGGTAGTGAGTGGGTCCACTGTGCTAGCTGCATCAGTATCATCTTTCGGTGCCCATCATCTCCGAGTGCCACGTTTTTGGATGTGAAACCAAAGTGTGTGAGTGATACACTCTGGTTTAGCTTTCGCTTGCTAGCCATTTTTAATGTGACTTCTCAACGTTACGTCTTCCTTCTGTTTGGCTAATTTGCGTACGTGCACAGGACTGGCTGTCATATTTGTGTTTCTGAATACTAGACATGGTGAGCTTAAAAACATTTTAGTGACCATTAGTGACAATAATTTTGAGACCCCCTTCAAATTTTGCTTTTGAGGCTTTCAGGGGTCACATGGGTCAATGGGGGGGGTCCGGGGGGGTCCGAGCCCCCCGGACCCCCGTATTTAGTCCACTGGGCACTGCTGGGCTGGTTTGACGACAAGTACTGCCGTAAATGTATACATTTTTTTCTTTATTGACAATGCTAACTTAACACATTACCGCAAGTAAAGGAACGTATGTATGTTATGTTATTGGGTGTAATTACTGTCTATATGCGTAACAACATACATACGTTCATTTACTTGCGGTAATGTGTTCAGTTAGCATTGTCAATAAAGAAAAAAAATGTATACATTTATGGCAGTACTTGTCGTAAAACCGACCCAGTGGCATTATATTTGCATATTCATCAGGGGGCGGTGCCCATCCAACAGTCAGTGCCGTAACAACTTCAAGCGGCACATACCGTCATGTGTCGGTGGAGTAACAGCGGCACAATAGCAGCATACCACTCCAATACTCTGCATACCAGTATGGGGATCGGTTTATGCTGCTGAGCGGCAATCGACATGCCTTCAGCCACTTTTCGAACTAGGCGCCACTCCTATGAGGGCAAGTGAGGCTATCTATCTGTCCCCCCTTCAGACGATGAAGATGAGGAGCAATGATAACGATAAGTATATAGGCTAATAATAATGAAAATAACAACTATGAACATTATCTATCCAATTCAATGAAATACCAAAATGATAGACTATACCACATCTAAAATAATGAACAACAAATTAAAACCAATTAAACAGGGCAGAGGAATAAGAAAAATTCAGGATGTTTTTTTTTTTCTGATAAATGTAAGTTTTTAATAGACTTAAAAGAAGACACTGACTCCGACAGTTACATAATACGTGTGAATGTTTGAACCTTATACTTTTGTTCCCAAGTAAAACTTGGATAATTTATTTGACCCCTCTTCACTGGCTGCACTAATTGAACCAAAAAGTGATTTTTATGTTTACTTTATCATTAGTCTTTCATTAAGTTCAAGAAAAATAAAAGCAAATTAGAGGAAAAAAAAAAAAAAAAAAAAAACAAACATAA
>OMLP01045567.1:1842-13478 GCA_900302685.1 Spondyliosoma cantharus
GAGAGAGAGAGAGAGAGAAGAAGAAAATGAGACTGTGCACGGATGACTCGTTCTGCTCTCTGCTGCACCTCGTCCCTGATGCTCCTGCCGACTCCCCGCGGTCGACCCAGCCGTGCACCAACACACACACACACACAACCACGCTCCACCTATAGACACATATACGACTCCGATACGCTCCATCGCTCGCATTCATTAAGACACACTGGAGCACTTACACAGGTACTGAAGCTTAGATACTGTACGGGTCCAGTTCATGAGTTCAGTCCATTAATCCCTTCATTGGAATTGATTTGAATAAATGTTTTTCACGATGTAAAAATACTGAATTAGCGAAGTGAGGAGCACTGAAAGTGCAGATTCTGGAGCTTTCGTGAGGGTGAAACATGAAAATGAAGCTCGACAGCCGCCTTGCGAGGCAGCTGGATTCTTGATATCAAGCGATGGCAAGAATCTGTCTTACCGGACTTCAAACTATAAACCTGACAGCTGAACAACCAGTCAGCGTCCTCTGAGGAGCTACTGGAGTGTTGACGAGAGAAGCTACGACAACAACGATGCCGAGTTCAGGCACCAGGCGACTCCTGGAAGCGTTATAATTTGGGTTTTAACACATTCTGACAATAACAACATGGACGATATGAGCAGATAAAGCTTCTTCTGTGTACCAGCTTCATCGTTACAGCCCCTGTATTCATTTGATCGATGCAGATTTATTCATTTATCTCTTATTTTTTCTTCTGGGCTTATTTGCTCCACAGGTTCACTTGATAATGTGCATGTTAATCTATTGTCTCTGTTATTTTTCCCGCTTTGTTTTTCTCTCTTTTGTGTGTTTTTAATATCGTTGAAAAAGGGGAGCTGTGGTGGGACGAGGGTAAACTTTTATTGTCTTTTGACGCGCTTAAGGAGCAAAATATGAATAAAATATTACATAATATAAAAAAAACAGGTTAGGGAACGATGTCACGGGATTTATGCGGTTATAAACTGAACGCATTTGGATTTTGGACTGTCGGTCGATCCAAATGAAACGTCTGAAGCGGTGTGTGCGTGACGGCACACACAGCGGGTCCCTCCGTCTCCTCGGGACACACTCCTGCGCACAAACACTGGAGTTTTAGTCATTATTAAAAACTCGATCTCCGAAGAAACGCTTGACACAGAGAACGAGTCTTGCAGAAGGGAAGGAGGTGACGGAATGTATTATACTCACATATAAATATATTAAATCTTACTGCAGCATAAAAGGGAAAGTTCTGAGTGTCGAACAGGCTGAAAATACACAAGCAGAATAAATACTTCGCGCTCTGATCGGGTTGAAGCATGTGAGCAGCTCCTTCTCTTTGTGCTGCGGATCATTTGGAGGCATCACGTTTGGAGTGAAAAGGGAAAAATCTGTCAGTCATCAAAGACTACGAGCTCGTGTCTCTGCCCCTCTGAGGTGGTGGAGATGTGTGAGGAGTACAACAGTGATGCCTGACAGGAATTGACAGGGATCAAATGATGTGATTCGAGGTCTCGGCTGTTTTTTCTTTTGATTCCTTTCAAGTTCACAAGTGAGCGACTACGAAAGCAGCTGGAAATCTTTCGTTGCTCTTCGTTCTTTGTGCTGCCAATATGAAAAACATATATACACATCTTGCTTTTACAACAAACGTGTTGTCACTGTGGTTCTTCTGACTTCGCCTGTCACGATATCGAATTCACAACACCAACAACAAAAAGATCTGAAAATCTGTGAATTCTATTTTTATTTCCGTTTTGTTTGCGGAGACAGAATCGGGTATTTTAGGGGAAAACGTGATCTTTTCCTGAGCCTGACCAAGTGTTTTGTGCCTAAACCAAACCAGGAAATAACCTAAAGAAGTCTAAATTGTGACATGACGAAGTGTAGAGTTCAAAATATCGTTTACAGAAACGTACGCTGCCAACACGCATTCTGACGATTTGTTGGACATCATTGCTTTAAACCTACTTTAACTCAAACTAGCTTTAACTTGAGCCGCGTAATGATGTGAAAGTGAGCTTGAACAGCTGAGATGTCCTAAAAGTGCCAACACACAGCAGATAAAACCTCTTCATTCATTTAAATTTAGCACAACCTTCACATTTTCATCTTTACTTTTAAGGATCTAAGAAAGATCTCCATCCCACAACTGTGTCTTCTGGTGTCTTCTGGTGTCTTCTGGTGTCGTGGGGCTGCTAACACTTTCATCTACTGTATTGTTGTCGAGCGGTTCACCTACAAATCATTTGCAGAGGTCACATTTGACCGCGATGGACCGACAGAGAGGAGAGAAGCTCTGATGACTGCGATCATGTGAGAGGGTGTAATTGTTTCCACGGCCCGCGGACACCCTGCTCTGTGAGCTCAGATTCGGCCCTGCAGCGTTTGTTCAACCTTCTTTTACGATAAGCCAGTTAGCCCGCGGCTACGTTTTACATTCCTATTTTTAGCCTCGGAAAGTTGGGACTAACCCCGCTGCCTAACGAGGCTTCAGCCTACTTTAGATTGTATCTCGGTGAAGCGAGAGCCACGGACCACACCACCCGCAGGCCTTGGATTTATATAATGTCCCAGAATGCCTTTAGCCCGGGGCTACGTGTAATGGATACTAATATAGAAACAAAAGTTTGCTGAACCAAATCTGAAACATACATTCTGATATTAGTTTCTGTCATCGTGCAAATATCATCCAGACCCCTGCGAGCCTGATTGTAAGTGCTCGTGTGAATGGACGTGAAGTGTTGTGAAGGAGACGCTTGTGGAAGAGCTCACAGATGCTCTCCGAGTGTATGTGGAAGAAAAATCCTGAAATATACTTTGCATAGCGCGATGAGCAGAAACGGCGTCGAGTGTTTTTGGTTGCGATGCTTTTTTTAAGAGCACGCGTTTGTCGTTGCTATTTCTGTGCATACGATGTTTATTAGATTTTATTTATTAGCATGAGGGAAGAGCTTTCTACACAGGTGGGAGTGAGAGCAGAGGCAGCTTCCTCTCAGCGATCAATTAATTATCACGTTAACTTTGTTCCGCTGCGAGCGAGCGAGCGAGAGGAGAGACGATGGTGGGGCTTGTGGACAAGCGTCTCCTCAAAGCGAGCGGCTGGTCAACAGTGGTGGCTGATTACAACATCATCATCATCATCATCATCATCAGCTGAGTGTGAGAAACAGGCACACAGATGAAATATTACTCCGATGTTTCAAGTAGCATCACAACCGACAAAGCACTCCACATTTATGGGCTGACAAACGAATGAAAGAAAAGCATGAAGCAAGAGGATGAATCATTCTGCATTGTTTTCTGAGTGTTTATACTTCTGCATTTTACTTATTTTTGTTATATTCTTTCTTCAGTTGTCACTGGACTGCAGGAAACAGTCCTGGAATCTAAAATTGTTCAGGTGTAGGACCACCAGAGACGCTTCGATTGAAAATCCTCCCTATTTATTTAGATCTCAAGGTTGCTGAGTATGACCTGAACATCAGCTCTGCGTCTTTTTACGGCCAAAGAAATGTAAAGTTTCAACATCTCGGATGTTGTAATGGAGTAAAACGTACAGTAGTATTTCTGTCGTGCAGTGAATGGACGAGTAGAAAGTGGAAATGCTTTTTAAAAAAAAAACGCCCCTAACTGTTACCAACACTCACAACCACCACACACGCAAGTGAATCTGCTTCAGTGCACAGAACACACACACACACACACACACACACACACACGTGCCTTTATTGTCCGTCACATGAATAATCCAGTAGCGGGCTGGCTGGTGAAAAGCCTGGCGGTCTGCAGGCTCTGCCCCTGAAATCTGTCCCTCCCAGCACACAAGCTGTCTCAGAAACCCGGAGCAGCATGTGAAGCCTCCCAGCAGACGCCTTCCTCAGCCCCTCCTCATCCAACAAAAACACAATTACCAACTCTGTTTATGTTTATTCACGCCTCTAAAACTCCGCAGAACGAGGACGAAGACACCGAAGATGAAGCGGACAGGTTTCCTCGACTCCTCCAGGTTTGTTTGTGAAATCAGAATCGATTCAGTTGCAGAGTATGAAATGTATCGAGGTTTTGAGGCAAGAACGTGCTGACGACTGAAGGTCCGAACACACAGAAGTCTATTTTTATATTTTAACCTGAAACATTAATATAAAAGGCGACATAAAGTGAAAGGGACTGTTTCTGTTCACTTTGTTGAGACATAAATATGCAAGAAAAAGCACATTGATAGTAAAATGAGTTTGTTTTCATGGATTCTGTCGCTACTTTTGTCTTTCTTTTCTTGTAAGATGGAAACATTTTGAGATCGTTGCCTGGAGACTCCCATCATGTTTCAGGTGATGGTGTTGCCATGGTATCCTGGCCATTTGTTTTGTTTTTTTTTCTTTTCCTTTTTGTTCAGATTTTGCCATGAAAGTTTCCATCGCATGCAAACAAACAAACCACTTCCTGTTCGCAAGGTAACAAAAGGACGTAGAGACGACTATCAGCGGATGATTCTGATAATTCATTAATGTTTCTAAGCTGATTTATGGATGTTTGTGCAGCTTGTTCATTATCTGGAAAGTTTCAATCTCGCAGCTTTCGGGCAAAATTTGCACGACGTCTTCACGGTCAGATTGGAATCACAAAGCAACATCACGCCTCCGGTTCTCGCGGGCGTGGGAGGCATAAAAATATCTCGTTAGCTGCTAAATCCACGATGTTCGCCAGCTAGTCTCTGCCTGCGTCCGTCTTGTCAGGTGGAGTTCAGTGTATATACATCATACAGCGTTTACAGGAAACAGCTGCCTGAGATCATCAAAACTTCGAGCTAAAAGAGGCTAAAACGTGCTCATTTCCTGGCGAGATGTTAAACTCACACATTTGTGCACTTTAGCTGAACTTAGGGAACAAAGTGATTCAGGCTGTGATGAATAATCATTAGCATCTCCTGCAGAAATGAGGAGGGGGAGGGAAGTTTTCTACTAACAAAGAGAACGCTGCAGCTTTGGGACTTCAGGATAACAAGTCCTGCAGACACACTTAAGCAACAAGAGGGAAACAGCAGATCTGCAGGTTTTTCTCCTGAGGGTAATAGATCTCTTTAAGACAGCTGAAGAGGCGTTAACGGCCTTGAGGAGGGAGTAAAAAGAAGAGCCACACTTTACAGAGTACTTACATAATAGGAGCTCTGGTGACTGGAGGTTTGGGTACTACGACTGCGGCGGCTCCTGCTGCGTCGCTTAATTTTCTGTTTACCTCCTGACGCAGGTGACTTAAAGTTACAGTAAGCAGAAACGAGACGCAGATTCAAGGGATGAATTCAAACTTTAGGCCGTGTCCAGCACATCCAGAAACAGCTGGACACACACCACTTCATGGGGGGGGGAAAGGGTTCGCTTACCAGCTGTTAATGAATAAAGTATCGACGTCTGTTAGTTTGAAGACGTGCAACCGCTCCACTGATGTAACGGAGCAGAGACGACGAGCAGAACCAGAGCTGATTAAGTTTGGCTGTTAAGACGGTTTGGTCCTTCGAGGCCGTTAGCAGCTGTCAGTTTAAAAGAATTCTGGGAAATCAAGTCTTTTCGATATTGAGAAACCGTTTGCTCACTGGGACCACTTACGGCCAAAAAGGTTCCTGAAGCAGCTCTTAAGTTAACGAACGGACACAGAAGGTCGACAGAAAAGGAGCCGAGCGTTTTCCGACAGATAGATTGTGATGTTTTCTTTATTTGACTGCGACATCAGTTTCCAAAGGAGCAGAAGAGTTGTGATTCAGGATGCGTTCAGATCCACCACCGATGTTTTAACGACTAGAAAACGGTCTATATCTCAGGCTACTAAAAGCGTCCGGAGTGGAGCACCGACAGACTGAATATCACCAGATATTCATCGTCTGGCTTTGCTTTTTTAATTTACATCCTGACGTGTCCTGTGAGATTTAACCTGCAGACTTGTCTGAAATCACTCAGCAGTATTGAGCTTCTGTCCAGACTGAACCGCTGTGACCCACTACAGTTTTCAGTTACATCTGCGAGTGCAATCGGCGAAGACTTTTATTTTGAAAGCGAGGAAGAAAAAGCAAACAGAAGCAGCTCATCAGTATGTGCATACTTTAAAAGCGTTGGTAATTTTTCACAAAGAAAAGCTGAGCCGGTACAAAGAACACAATACGTTTACACCTGCACTGGACTATTGTGTTGGTCTTTTCTGATTCGTGTTTGTGTCACGTTGAAAAATGTTCCCTTTTCACCGAATTATAAATCAGCATAAAGCGCAGCGCCTTTGTCAGAGTCACCTGTGAACTCTCCTCTTCTCTCTGGACACAATATCAAAACAGCATCGACACCAACGCAGCGGTGAAGAGCTCCACAAACACCTCGTGGCGTCGCAGTTAAAAGCTTCACGAGTGGAAATGAGTCATGTGCTGCCCAAGAAACGCAGCTGAAGCGCTAAATGCAGCAAAACTGAACTTGGTCTGTCTCTTGGATTTGTACCTACAGTGCACGTTAAAGGGATAGGTCGGGTTTTTATGAGGTGGGGTTGTATGATGAGCTATTAGAACGAGTGGCAGAATCACTGCTAGACGATCATCGTGTCTCGTATAGATTAACATAAGCAGATGTCAAACACACGCATCAGCAACCCTCATCTAGCTTTTTAAAATGATTAAAGTTGAGGCGCTTGAGCCCATCTGGGGTTAAAAACACATTATAGGAGCCTCTGCAGCTCCAACGTGCTGTTTGCATGATCAGTAAGTGCATTTCAGCCGAGAGCCAGAGCGGGACGGAGACACTCGTGAGACTGAGAGCGAGCGAGCAGAGAGAGAAAGCAAAGTGCTGATGCAGGCAGATTGCCGGGCGGACATTATCACATGAGTGGCAGGGCGAGTTAAGGCTGACACACATTCTGCTCTCGTCTCAGAGTCCCACAGGCCACGTCCGAGCTCCCGCTACAAGTTGTTTGTCTTCATCGCGGCGGCGCTCCAGCAGCTGTCACGCATCCCGGGAACAAAAAGAAGCTCCGAGGAGGAGGAGGAGGAGGAGCTCGGCCCACATCGCTATTTCTGTTCTGTGTTTATATGAAGGTACCGCCGGGTCACAATCCTGCTGCACACAGCAGAAAACACAACAGCGTCCATCTCGACAATTAACTCAGTTTATAGAGAGATTCGCTTGTCGTCAGCAGAGCGACAGAGCTCGTATCTCATCGCGACGCTGGTTTTACTTTTTCAAATTATTCTAAAACTTCACTTAGCGGATGTGTGCGCAACCTGCTGCTGTGTGACCTCAATCACACGCTGGGGACGCAATTAGAATGAGCATCCTGCCCTTTGTACCTAATTATTGTTTCACATCTTTTAATCAAAGCCAAAGTCTTCTCAGGAGTTGATGAGGACAGTCAAGAAAAAAAGCTGGAAAATGTAGAAATAGAGCCGGAGTTTCCACACCGGACACACCGCTAACCTCGCTGCAGCTCCTCTTCCAACATTTTCACATCTAATGATCTGGATCAGAACTTAATTTGGCCCAACCAGAGAACAGAGACGAACAAAGATGACTTATTATGTTTCTGCAGGTGGAGTCTGGTGGCTTTGGTTGTCTTGAGTTCACACAGAGGTTTTATCTTAATAAGGAACCTTTTCAAAATGTTGGACGTGTTTTAATGATGCACAATCGCGCTCAGGGATTAAAGTGCAGCTCGTTTTTTGCAGCTCACGACTGGTCACAGTACTCTCGCTCATTAACGCACCACTTTTAAAAACTGTTGGCCCACTTAGACAAAAGAAAACATGGGAAAAAAGGTTGAAAGATACCAAAGTTACCGTTCACGAGCCGTGCAGTAAAAGTACGGCGGGATGATCGATACGCAGCCGTCACTTCCTTCAGGCCTGGACAGACGTCTGCAGCCTGCATCTGCTTCATTTCCATCAGCGATCAATGAGTTTTATTTCAATTAATATCCACTGTTTCTCAGCAGGATGGCGCCAGGATCCAATCAATATTCTGAATCTGTTTGCACGACGACACACACACACACACACACACACACACACACCTGATATTCACCAGGTACATTCAGAATATGCACATTTCACAATGCAGCCACACGCAGACGTGGATGAAGGGCCATCAATAAATTATAGTCTGTAAACTATGAACTTAAAACAAACACTGGATGAAAAGCTGCCGCTCGGAGCGGCGAGGCTGCCTGCTAGGACGGCGGCGAGAACCAGCTAAAGGCCGCGGGACATAATGAGGCGACCGGCGTCGCATGTATAATTTATTGCATTTGAGGCACGCCGAGAAAAAAGACCTATTGAGCCGAGAGAATATGAAGCATGAAGTTCGGGACAAGTAAACAACAGCAGACGTGTTATGAGAAAAGAAGAAGAAGAGGTGCGAAGGAGAGAAACGTCTGTACTTTTAAATCCTCATCTAGTTTCTCCTCAATCCCTGATTTTCCTCTTAGATTTCCCATCAGACACCTGAGTCCTGTCTAATAAAACCCGCTCTCTCTCGTTCTCTCATAAAAAACATTCTCAGGTGACTGACAGCTGAGGCGCCTCGAGGCTCGGACGCTCGTTTACATCTCCTGGTTTAATAATCAGCACGAAAGAAAGATGAACAACCGTGCAGGAAGAGAAGTCTGTGGACCGAAAACACCCACGACTGCCGAGGTGAAGTCAGGAAGAACAGACGCAGAACGAGCAGCAATTTGGGATGAATTCGTTAAATCCGACAAACCAAGAACACCTTACCCTTTTCCGCAGGTTGCAGGTGAGGATGAGGTTTCGGGAGAAGGAGTTGGCGAAGGCCGTGTAGAACTCCAGCACCTTCAGCAGGGCTTCCCTCTTGATGACGTGGAGGTCGCAGTACGTTAGCGCTCTGACGTTGGCGCAAGCGTGCGCCAGCGTGGTTTCTTTCCAGAAGACGTCGCCGAACACGTCACCTTTACCTGAGGACGGACAGGAAGAGAGAGAGGAGTTTTAATTATTCATACTTCAATTGTTGAACATCAGAGAAGGTGACGTCGCGGCTGAAGCTAATCAGGAAGTTGAGTCTGCCGGAGATGTGATGAGGCGACAGTGAACGAGATATCTTTGGGTTTTGGACTGTTGGTCAGATGAAACAAGAACATTTTAAAAGGCGGATTCTGATGATAGATGGGAAGTAATGGAAGTCCTTGTTGCCGGGATTCAAGCTACAAACGTGCTGGTGTCTGAACCACGGCGTCCTTTGAGGAACTCCTGGCAGCTAACAGCTCCTCAAGAGGCTCACGTAGCTGCTACAGCACGACAAACATCGTTGAAAGAAGAGCAAAGAACGACACTCGACGGAAAAGATGTCGGCGCTCGTCTCTCAGCTGACTTCAGTGAGAGTTTGATCCACCAGCTGGCGCCGCCGTTTGAAAGTGCCTGACCTTTTCCAAACAGTTTCAAAGGACAACTTCCCAGACGGTTCGGTTTAACAAACCATCTGGCAGCTCAGAACAGTTACTTCAAATTAATAAATATAACAAATAACTGGCAGATTAATTGGAAATCAAAATAGCTACTTGAAGCCCTTTCAGTGTCAACTATAAGACCATATGAAATGATTCTGCATCCGTGGCACAGCAGCAGATTATTCCAAGACTGCGTACATCATCACTTTATAAACGACCACCCAGCATCTTTAGACGGCATAATTGCAGGTTGTCTGATTTGGAAAGTGACCAATAAAATCTGCCGCCGCAGCTCCACTGACTCGGCCATCGGACGGGATGTTAGATGAAATGATGACCTCTGCAGAGCTGCCTCGGATTCGAAGGGTTGTTTGTGGGAATGATAGAGCCGATCTGTCTAACCATGAAGTTTTTGCGATGGCAGAGTTAAAGAGAAGGCCTCCCATCGTATTGATTATCAGATTAATGTGTGAACTGTTATGAATACGAGGATAAAAGGCTGGACGGGAGGAAGCTCATGCAACATTAATGATTTACAGGATGGCGCATACGTCGACTGTAAATCATTAAAAATAAACCATCTCGGCGTGAACCGCTCACTTTCCTCTCTGTTCTTCTTCCCTTAGCAACACCATACCTGGGCCCAGTCCTTAGCAACCAGAGGTGCTGATATAACCACCATCAGGTCTGATATCAAGCGGAGAGCAACAACAGGTACGCGAGTTTCAGATCCGACATAATCCGAGCAGAATGGAAGCGAAGAAACACGGCAGAGGCAAAAGAAAACTGCTTGGTAAAGCTGAGTCACGGCTGAGCGACGCTTCAGCCTCCGCCACCAATTAACGCTCAGATGAAAAGGCCGGAGCGTGATTCAGAAAGAAAGTGGTGTGACTGAGAGCAAAAGGCAGGTAGAGCCATTTAAGAAAATCTGCATTAAGAGGTCGACCGTCCATCTCGTTCAGCTGCTGGAGGTTTGGCAGCTGTCAGTCACAGCGAACACACGCCGTGAGCTGAAGAAAGATCAGGAGAGCATAAAAAAAAAAAAAAGCCTCTCATCACAAAACCCAAGTGAGGTTTTAAAATTGTGTGTCGATCGAATTGTTATGTCGATCAAACAGCGTGGGCAGAAACACGCAGAGTCTTTATTCTGAGTTCAGCTAACGACGTCCGATTCGTTTCATCATCCGTCTGAACGCGGCGACCTCGGCTGCTCGCTGTAACCGCGGAGTTCAAACTCTGTTAAGTAAAAATATTCTTTGCACACGTGTCACTGTGAATGTTAATGCATCATCGCGCACATGCATGATTGTGATTTCTTTGCAGGTGTTGTCTCGCAGTTATTTGCAAAAAATATGTAAAAAAAAAAAAGCAGCGGTGGTGCTCGAGGACTTTATACTTCAGAGTCAAGAAAAACAAAAGGTGCTCTTGAAGGAAAGGGTCAACACGAGAGGGAAGAAACTAACTGCAGGCACTGGAGCGTGAAGGAGGAATAAAAACACTTGAATAAGGTTAAAACGTCTTTATTCAAACCTTACAGAACAATAAAACATGGACCAGTTTCAACCTAAAGGTTTTTATCGGGGTACAAAACCCTCCAAGCACAAGCGCCTCAAGTTTCCTTTCTCCTCTTTCGTGCCGCGAAGAAAATCTGTGGACCGAAAACCTCCGAAAGAGCAAAGATGTTGACCCACTTCCAGGTTTTCGGCCTCGTCCCTGCAGCACCTTTTGATTTACCGGTTGTTGAATCCGCTAATACATTCGTGTTTTTGTGCGTCTCGACCGAAGAAGGAGCGCCGCGTTGAAAGTAACAAATTCTCCATGACTGTCTCAGCCTCTCACACATATTAACATCATAATTAATTCTTTCTGGTACCAACCCAAACCCAAGTGTGTGCACGGTGCCCTTGGCCACAGAATCACTAAACCTGTCCCAGAGCTTTGGCCGCCTCTCAATGCACCGGGCTCGGCACCGGGCTCGGCACCGGGCTCGGCACCGGGCTCGGCACCGGGCTCATTCATTAGTGAAAACAGAGCCCATTGTTCTGCCATGTTCATAATCAATTACCCAGTTCACACTTGTGTGTAGTTCGGTTGTTTTTCCAAAGAAAATGTGCTGATATTAAAACTGCCGAATACATTTTAACATGATGTTGTTTCTGAAGCTCCGACCGTCTGCAGCCACCTGGACACTTGACTTATCAAT
>OMLP01045569.1:0-11586 GCA_900302685.1 Spondyliosoma cantharus
CACCTATATATATATACATATACATATACTAGATAACATATTATAGAGTCTGTTTTGCAAAGATATGAATACCTGTGTGCCTTGAGGTTCTGGCTTGCCCTTTAAAAAAGTGTGAAAGCCACCTTGACGGTCACAACATGGACTCAAGTGAGTTACAGTTACCTTATTGGAGCTGGTACTCCTAAGATGTGTACCGTGACCAACAACGCTAATATTTTCAGACATCTTAGAGAATATGGTTTTCTTTAATATTACTTACAGTTAATGCAGGATGTTGTGGGATTGGGATAGCAGATGTAAAGCAGACAGAACAGATGAATGACAGAATAAAGTTGAGAATCAAGACCACAACTCACATAATAATAATTTCTTCGTATAATACATTAGAAAAGGGAATATGATTAGAGCCCGTACCAAAAGCACCTATATGTGTAAAATATTTGATCAGGAAATCAAGATTTCTTTTGCTGTTATGATAAACAATCATCACACAACAATGAACAGACACATCAAATCAACAAACGTCAGCATATATATCATTAAAGCCCCATAAGTGCAGTGCCTCTAGCTTCAGTTTTCTTTGCAGTTCATTCCAGTAGTAAGATGCATGGAACTGGAAACCAGCCTCCCCTTGTTCGAGTTGGTATGAGAAAATCTCAGAGAAAACTGATCCTGTGATAATGTTTTTTTATGGTTGTTCACATTGGACCCGACTAAGGATGTTAAATATCTTGGCAATTCAGAGAGCGTGACCTTATAAATTAAAAGATTGGTATGCTGATGCCTTCTGGATGTCAGTAATGACCATCTGACCTTTTCATGTAGCTCACAGGGGTGAGAGGGGTGAACAGCTATCCCAGCATGAGCGGCACTGTGATAGATACAATAGCATGGAAGAGGGTAGAATATAACACTACAGAATAGAATAGACTATTTACAGTAATTACGGTTCAGAACCAAGAGCATTTCCAACCTACATGGATTATTTACAGTATATACTTAATAGAGCACAATTCAATTTAGTCTGGCTGTCAGTTTGTAACTGTTTAAAAGGACGTTTGTATTTGATTGAGAAGAAGACAAGGATTAATAATCTTATACAAAGTCGTTTGTTTTCAATCACATTTATTCAACTGCTTATCATTAATCATAACACAAATTAATTCCATTGTCACACCTTTTGAACAAGTAAGACAAATTGGTGGATAATATCATTAGTTGATGCACTGATATCGTGTTATTAATCTCTATTAAGACTGAATACTGCACGTAAAACTGCAGCATCCAGACCTTAACTAAGGACTTAACTAAGGACTTGACATAATAACACCTGTGACTTTTGGGACTTAACCTGAAAACAGCTGCCCAAGAAAAAATAACTTGGGACTTGACCGAGACTCGGAATAGAATAGAAGAGAAGAGAATAGATCTGACTTGATTAAAACTTGGAATGAACAGAATAGAATACAATAGAATAGAATAGATTAGATGTGGCTTGGTTGAGAGCCGAAATAGAATAGAATAGAATGGAATAGAAAAGAAAAGAATAGACGTGACTTGATTGAAACATGGAATAGAATAGAATAGATTAGATGTGATTCGGTTGAGATCTGAAATAGAATAGAATAGAATAGACGTGACTCGATTGAGACTTAGAATAGAATAGAATAGAATAGAATAGCATAGGCCGTGTTCCAGACCAGAACCAAGGGAAGCCTATCTGTAACCCTTATTACGGGGACACGTTATATCACTTCCACAATTGAATAGAATATGTGGACTTTTGCAAACCATAACAATAAATAACTACTACAATGACAACGTTTATTTTCACTGTTTTCTTGCTCTTCCTGAGGTGGCCGCTCAGTGAGCTCCGTTCCTCTGCAGTGAAACATTAGTGAACAGCAACATGTTGCCATATGTGAACTCTTTGAATGCGCCACGACAGGGCGCATGCGCAGTACTTGACATTTTGAAGTTGCTTCTCCGTGTTTGAACAGGAAGGCGGACATGTTGGTCAGGCTGTGGGAGAAAATCGGGCATAGTCTGCTGTTTTTTTCCGAAAACTAACGCACAGAAAAACCCGATGTGTGTGTCTTCAAACCGAGAGTTAAGGCCGTTTGGACGGGAAACAGTCGACAGACAATGACAGAGCACGGGCTGCAGCGGAAGGACTGCCGTTAAACGCTCTAACGACTCCGTGTTTAAACTGATCGAAATTTGGAAGAAGCAGAAGTTTTTTTCCCACCACTTCTACTTTTGAGCTGTCAGATTCTATTGTCGTTTTCTGCAAGGGCCTGGCACAGATATGGGGACGGGCCTGGACTAATCTTCCCACAAACTGTGCTTTTTGAAAGAGACATTACATTTCAGTTTTAATTGCCTTTTGTTCGGATGCACCAACATTTTAAGCCCTTATCCTCAGTGGCATCCTGCGGAGGCTGACTAATCTGTCGGCGCATTTATCTTTTGCCACTGAAGTTGTTTGTCACTCAAACTGGGAAAATATCTTTCGATTCTGAAAATGTGGCTTTTGTACATTCAACGCAACCTTAAACGTTTCATCGTCTGTGAAAGCTCGAGGAGAACGATGTATTTTCTCTGAAGTGCGGAGTGAAGTTTACACGAAGAAAGGAACATTTGGCTAGCTAGCTACCGCTGGCTGCTAAAGCTAGCTAGCCAGCCTCCTGCCTCGCCAGTGAGCTGTTTTTGTTCACAACTCACCATTGGGACTGGGTTTAACAGCAAAAATGACTGCTAGGGAAAGTATGGAGGCTCGATTTGAAAAAATCGATGCCATGTTGAAGGACCCAAAGTCAGAAGTAAACACGGATTGTCTTCTGGTAAGTTTGTAGCTTGCTAGCTTGCTAGGAAGCTAGCGAGTCAACCATTCGGGGTCAGTCTACACCTTGGAGCAGAAATTCTTTCCGAGACCAACAAGTCGTCTCAATTGTCACTGAAGGAATGTGCTGATATTGACGCCGACAGGCCAATTAGACTCACGCTTAATCAAGTTCAAACGCCTGTGTGTGTGATCGTTTAATGCATTACGGATATGCGAAAAGAAAACAATCAAACTCCGGTATCCTACAATCAAATACTGTATAAAGTCGCAGCCAAAAACAACTGTCATTTCTAGCAGGTGGATTGATATGTCACGTTTATATACTGTCAGTACTCCATAACGTAGCTTCAGTTAAGGAGTCTACCTAATTAAAAAGCAATGGTAAAACATACTGACAGATGGTAACCGTGTTTCAGACACACTTCGTCATATTATTTTAGGCCAGTGCTATTAAATCTGGATTTTATTTCCGCCGACCACAACCTGATAATGGTTTGTGATGTCACTGGTGTGCCTTTTATAGATCATTAGGAAGTTAGTGGTTAGGTGTGCTGTTTTGTCTAGATTTACTTATCTGAGCTTCATTTTGAAGTGATAGGCTGCCAGCAAGCCTGTTGCAACCTGCAGGCCTCCAGCTGCATCAGTACACCTGTTGGCTGGAGTTAGGTCTGGCTGCTTCCTGTCTATGGGCGACAAGTCAGAAGGGACTCTCATGTCTGAGGAAAGAAGGCGGCTGCTGCCACGTGCTAAACCCTAAAGCAACACCTTCATAGGTTTTTCTTTCGTGCGGCAATCCCAGGAACTGACTCACCAATGGAGTGGATGCCAAGGGGATGTTGGTGTGTCAAGTGTTTGTTGATATCAGAAGCCTTTCGACTTGGGTGACTGTGGCTCTCAGTGTTTTCACAGGGATTTGGCTCTTAGTGACTTGTGAGTGCAGTTGCACTCAGATGTATAGTGTGATGAAATTACAATTCATGTGGGTAATTGGATGGAAAAATTTTGACCTGAATTTCCAGGGACTGACCTTGGGACCTACTTTTTGCATTTGCAAGAGTTTTTGCCTCGGGTTCATTGCTTTAACCAGCAAGGGATGACTAGTAGGTCTGTGTCTGTGTACACAGTAGTTTCATTGTAGCTCACATGTATCTTGTGCATACACAGTCATACTCTTTGATTATTAATTCCTGTATCTGGACTGTGAGATATGGGACATTGCAACAGGAAGACTTGCCAAGAAAAAGAACATCAGGGAATCTGTTTTGAGAAAAAGGCCTGTACTTAAAATCCTACCCACACACCCAACTTGGAGTGTTTATGTATAGGCTGCTGTAGATAGTCTTTTGAAAAGAAAACTTGCTTAGTCTCCGTGACCTCCCATCCTGTTGCAGAAAGAGGCAATTAAACTCACCTAAAAGTGCACACACTCTGCATTTTTAATGGCAAAAAGCTGTGGGGACTGTTCCTGCTGGCAGCTACACACACAAGGGTGTTGTTCCTCTCTTTTCCCCTTTCTGCAATCTCGCCGGATCAATGAATGGAGGCCTTTTGCTGAGGCTCTCTCTGCCACCATGCAACTCCACCCACAGCTTAATAAAATTCCATGCTAATCAAATAACCTCTTGTCTTTGACTGGCCTGGAGTTCCCTGTTCGTCCCCAAAGCCATTCTGCAACGTCTGGAGAGAGTTGAGAGCAGGCAGGCAGCTCTGAGGTAGCTGGGTGTGGGCTCAGCTCTCTACCCATAAACCAAAATTATGTGGACTGAAGACTCATGTTTCTGAATGCCGTGAATCAGGACATTAAACTCATAGAGCAGCCAACATGCTTGGCTATGAGTAATAGGTTCCATCAGAATGCACAATGCAGGCCTTTTTACTGGCCATGTTTCTTTACCTGAGTCGTGAGCTGGCATTGCTTTCCAGCCCTGTTGGGATTATACATTTTTTCCCATAGAAGCCTGGTCTGTGTTGTGTGATGGTGACATTTGGCCTGCACCTTACCACTCAGCCCTGGGCTGCCCCTTTGAGCACAGTATTCCAAACCTGTCGCCCTTATCTTCACCCCCTAAATAAATCCTGCTAGGAGAGAAGATTGCCTTATCTCGATGGATTGTCCCCTCCCCAATCATTGTGCTCTGGGCAGGCCTCAGAGAGCCAGTCTGAACAGACAGAATTCCTGACATTGTCATGTGAAAGCTCACTTTTATAAAGGGTCTGAGCACTGTCCATATATCTTTTTCCGTTGGTAACAATCAACATCTTGCATACAAACATTTCATCAAGTGAAATGTCTGGATTGAATGTGATCAACTTAGTTCAAATCTTTGAAAGATAGCATGGAGGGAATTGTGTGATTGTCAATTTTCATATTGACAAGACATGCCTGGTTGCTTTTTAACTTGGCCCTTCAGTGGTGGAGTCTCTTCATCATTTGGTAAATTGGAATGGTTGAGTTGATATGTTGGAACTTGTTTTGTGAGGGCTTTGCCTCTGTTTGCGATATATAAAGGCCTCCTGGCACCGCCTTTGTTATTTCTGTGAATTTTGGGGTGCATTAGCATCTCTGCGTTTTGATCCCTCTTTCATCTGTTACTTGGACTAAATCTGTAATAAGAGTAATTACAGGAAACTGCAAGGCTGGTAAACCAGATTTGTAGACAGAGACAGACTTTGCTGCATGTACACGTCAGGATGGATGCTCTTGTATTTGATGTGATTTAGAATATTAGTTGCATAGGCCGAAATTGCTAAATAACAACACTGTAAGAAGTGAAGTTTAATGTGGTGCATCTCTTTTTCGAATTATGCGACTGTTGTAGCCATGAGCACCTTTACAGATGAAGACACACTTGCTGTATTAACTGAAAGAGAAAATACATGTGTTAAAATCACATTTGCAGATCAGCACCTGCCAATATTTCCCCCTCAAATTCAATTTCAGCCCTCCAGCAATATCTGTGTTGAATAGCTGAAAGAGGTGCTCGTCACCACTTATGCCATTATGAATGGTTTAAAGCTTTCTGTGTTGCAAAGAGGCTATGGAATGAAAATGGCCAGTGTGAAACATTTTACTTAATGTTGATTTTTATTCTTTCACCTCCAATTACGGTACAATTGATCCAGTTAGAATGTGACATATTTTCATGCCCAGTCCAGGCATGCAAAGGAAACAATGATATATAGCAAAACCAGTGTCTACTAAAACCTGGCCATGTAGACCTTTTTTACAGGAAGACAAGCAGTCGTAGTATTCAATTAGAGCTTTGAGAACGATTTTTGAAAATGATTTATTGGGTTGCATCCTAATTGTCCTGCATAGCCGAGGCTGAACTTGACTAACAGCCATACTAAAGTCTGTGCTTCTCTTACGTATGTATAGGTCCAGCCCTTGTCTGAGCGTCCTTTGCCTTTTAATGGACAAATCTTACCTGCAAGGTGTTGTCCAGGCTGATAATGCAGCTATAGTCTGATTTTGGTTCTGGACTCAAAACAGATTTGCATAGTTTTGACAGAAGGAAATGATCATCAGTCGAGAGATCTTTCACTGCATCACACTACTCATACTTTATCCGTGACTTAATCTATTAATTTGAAGCAATGCATGTGATGCCTATTATCACTCTTTGAAGGACAGCGCCGGGTTCTTCCTTTGTTTACCCCGGATAAGTGCAGCGCATGTAATTTGCTCATACTTACGAGTTACGACGATTAACTGTAACGCACTGTATGATCTTAGGTTGATTTACCTTCCAGGCAGCCATTATTATCAGGTTATGCCAGTGCTGTTTTTAACCTTGCCAGGCTAATGTGCACCAACTCTGAGGAAGAGTGACTAAATTCTCATTGTGGTGGATTGTCTACTTAAATCATGTTTAAATTCTCTGCAAATTGTTTATCATAGCATGCTGCTGGAAGCAACAAAAGCACTTTCATAACTTTTGGTATACATTAGAAAATAGTGTTTTGTAATCTACAGTTTATGTACTTTATAGTTAATGGGCTGAAATATTTAAAACTAGTAGTTTGCTCCTTTTTTATTGATAAATTACAGCCACTGAAAAACATGTATTTGTGGCCATGGTTATTGTCAGCATTTGATCCATCCCTATTGTGAGAAAGGTTTGGGGCTGTCAGTTGTAAACTGCTCCCCTCAGCTATTCAGCTATGGGAACAACAATTGGCTGAGCTATTTGTAGCTCTGCATTCCCTCAACTGACTGATTATGTGCAGGAATGCATACTTAAATGATCCAGTCTTTTAATAACGGACGCTTTTGCCTTTGATTCACCCATTGAACCCTACAGCCTCCTGCTTTTCTTTCATCTTAATTCTTAACAGTTACAATACCAGTTAAGTTGCCCCACTTATTAAAGGCCCTTTCCAGTGAAGATGGTCGAAGTGAACCAAGTTGAAGTGTAATAAGGTGGTAATTTTGTGAGGGGTGAGGTCAGATATCCTGGGCAAAGCAGGCAGGTCAGCAGAGTTTTTTCTTCTTCTTGAGAATCCAGAGCTCGGTCAGTGGAAACTCGTGAGTGCTCTCCACTGTTGGAATAACTCAATTATATTTTGACATGAAAGCGTTTGTGACAGTGATTCTCGCTCACTGGGACCTCATAAGGAAATGGAATGCCCCTGTTTTGCCACCCCTGGGTTCACTGTCACTGCCATTTATCCAGTAGAGTTGTTAGATATGTAGTCTTTCTAGGTAAGTGGGATTTCCTGTCAGTAGATGTTATGTACAGCAGTCGTGAGCAAAAGGAGTTTGGACCAAGTAAAAAGTGAATCTCTGTGGTGGATTTCAAAGTGTACCAAATTGATAAGTCCCAAAGCAGATGGAGATGCACTCCCTTAGATTTCTATCTCACTGCCTCCACCTGAAAGTTAGCAGCGTGGAAGCGGTGTGGTATTTCATGCTTTGAATGCCTCCACTGGTTTGTATGATCGCATTTGTGTTTACATGGCCACAGCCTGCAATGGAACTGCTTTTATTTGCATTGCAAACTGAACGGCTGTCTGCACAATTGCTCACATGTGGAAAGCATATTGTCTTGAGGAGGTGGCAGAAAAGGAAGTGAGAAGTAGGGCTCGACTCAGGCCAGTCCACATGCCTTGTGCTGGCATGCAGAAAGGGATGATGTGGCTGAGTCTCCCATGGAAATTTTAACTCAGACTTTAATGTCTGGAAAAGAGCTTGTGTGCGTCTGTGTGTGGATTTCTCTCCCCAAAAGCTTAAAGAAATAATTGCCATATGCAATGTTAACCACGAGCTTGTGCGTTTTCTAGAACTGTACATTTTTTTTTAACATAATCACCACATTTCATTAATGGGGTGATGAGCTGGTTTTTCATATTATTATTATTATTATTATTATTATTAGTAATCCCAGTGATGTGTCTCCCTCTGGCTGAAGCAGCATCAGCAGAAATAAGATAACATGGAGTCCTGTGAGCTCTGGTTTGTTTTCCCAGCATTTTTTTTTCTCTTCCCAAGACTGCCACATGCTGAAACATAGCCTGTGGACATCTACCGCCCAATGCTTGTAGCACTGAGGGAATTTTATGCCTGGGTTTGCTCTTAATAGGGTTGGTGGTTGGAATATTGTGTGTATGTCCTGTTTTTACAGTATGTGCTCTGTTACTTTCAATTTTTGCCAAATACTGTCATAGGGTTTTGCATGGTTGATTTAGGGTTTCCCTGCAGTGGATATGTGTATCTCAGAGGCTAAAGGCTAGCTTCACATACATTTATTATTTCTCATCCTTTTCCGTTTGGGGTCCACATTTTTTTGATATCATTGATGCCTTTTTCCCTCAGCAGACAAACTCCCGAGCCCCTGGAAATTTCTGAGCCGCAACAAGTGCTGTAGAAGTGCTTATCTGGGAACAGTTTCGTTTCTTGAAATTACTAGCTAAGAAAGAGCTTTGTCAGTGATCCCGGACCGCCAGCCTCATATTTGTTAGCGTAGCCTGGAGTTGATTTTGGGCTGAGCCATTTTGGATGCTACTGGCTGCTCCATCTGGCCCAGCGGCAGAGTGGTCTGATAGTTTGAGCCAGATAGTGACAGATGTTGTTCGGTTGCGAACCCTCAACCTTGATGATTACAAGCTAGTCAGCAGAGGTTGTTTCATATTTACATATTGAACCTGATGACCCTGCCTGTGTGAAACTATTCTGTGAGGTGAAATACATTTGTGTACAAGTAGAGATTATTCCATATTGTTTCTAATGTGATAGCTATCATTACAAAATGACATTTGTATTTTATTAGAGTATTAGAGTATTTAATATATATTGCCTACTTAGAAAAACCCACATAATAAAACCCCCTCTCTCACCTTGGTGCAGTTCCTCTTTCCATGAAGATAGCTGACACCAAAGCAGAGATGCAAATGCTGAGATTCAATCCTGGAACAGTTGCTGCTCACACACCCAGTGCCACACACTGCCTGCCTCAAATTGCTCATTCATCGTTGTACAGCTCCTTAAATCCTCCCTTTTCAGTAACATGTGCAGTTCGTTTTCATTCTATGTGATTTTTCCCTTACTAAACCTGGTTCTTTCATCAGACTGGTATTTCAGTACTCTGAAAGAGTCCTAGCGTGGCCCTCTTCCCGTTTTCTTTGTTTTTTCCTTTATTTGTTCTTCTATTGGACTAGCCAGCCCCACATGCACCAGCCGTCCACTCCCTCCTCCTTTCCGTCATACTCTAGAGTTAGGCACTAGTGCTGATTGAAAGTAAGGCTCACTATGTGACTCTGTACTTGGGATGGATTTTTTTCCTCCCTTCCTTCACTTTTTGTTGAGAACTTGTTTGGCCACATACCTAAAATAGCTCTCTGACGTGTACAGTCCTGTTAAGGAATGTTACTGTGGCTGTCCAGAGTGCTCTGCGGCAGGAAGTTATGCAAACGTGCATTGCTGAGCACAGAGCCTTGTGATTAGGGTCCTGAAGGACTTGGTTCTCCAAGTTTTCTCTTTTTTTTTTTCCAGCGCTGGCTGGCTGGATACTGTATGGCCAACAAGGCCCCTGTTCTCTCCCAGCCTTATGGTCTGTCTTGTGTGAATTCTCCTTCCTGAAAGTCGACTTATTTTATTATTTTTTTTTAAAGCTGAGTAGATGATGACTCCCAGCTCTGTTGATCACAACCTACCCTTTCATTAATTTACAACATTCTGTCTCTGTGAATGTCTCTGTTGCTTTTGTTCTTCCCCTTCAGCCCTTCTTCACCTCCCATTTTTCCTTTTCCCCTCCCATCTGCCTTTTTCCCCTGCTTCCACCCATCCCGCAGGGCGCTTGCTTGTTTTATGTCTCATAGAGGGGGGTATGGCCCTGACCTCCACTGCTGAGCAGAAGCAGCCGAGTTACTTAAGAGGATTCCTCGCCGCGTCTGAGCTGCTGATTCACCATGTGTCATCATTGTTTTGCTCAGGGATGCAACAAGAAGTGTGTCATTATTCAACAGAAGATCATTCATGATACATTAAAGATAAGCATTTTGCCAACTTTGTAGTGAGTTCAGAGATGGTGTAAAATAAGTAAGTTAGTGAAATAAAGTTGATTAACAGCTGTAATATTTATCTCTCACTTCTTTGAAGTAAAAAATGTGGGCTTGGTGACCCATGGTAAAATGTCAGTAGATGCTCAGTTTCAACATCTGGCTCACACACACTAGAGGGAATGAATAACAGTGTGTTGTGTTCAAGTGCTTGTGTGCCTGTCTTCTTCCAGCCATTCTGGATTATGGAAGATTAGATTAAATCCCGCCTGTGGCACTTATGCTCCTGCCTAGCCTGAGCCAATCCAGCTACTACTGAATGTTTGTAGCTCTGGGAATTCCAATATTGTAGCTGTCACACTATAATGGTTCTTTTTAATTTTATTTATCGACACCATCATTCTTATCCCTGTTTATAGTAACTGGCACGCTTTCTCCATAAGTAATCATAAAAGGGGATCTTACGAGGGTCAAGAGATGGGAGTAATTTCTAGACGTTCAGTGACTGGATTGTAAATTCATACCGGTTACCTCACTGTATGGTTGTTGTGGGCACCACCCTGTTGCCTCATTCATCAAAAGGTGGTTCGTTCCGTCAGTTGCTTTTATTAGAAACTTTGTGACCAGGGTGGGAAATTCTGCTTTTCGTCATCCAGTCAGGATCTCCCCTGCCTGTGCTTTTTACCTCGGCCATTTATTATTGCAAAGACATTGTAGAAAAAGCGTTGAAACTGCAAAACTGAAGCACTGCTCTTCACAATGTCCATGCTTACTGGCTTCAAGGTTTTCCAGCAGTGCGGCTCATAAATGCATCCCTGGTCAGCAGTAGTCTCAAGTCCCCAGATATAACAACCTGTGCACTTTCAAACATTTGTTTGAAACAGCAGGATCTTCCTTAGTTCCTCAAATGCACATTTATAGATGCACAGCATGAATTTTCTTCCAGCATTTATTTTCTGTCTTGTGTCGTATTTTGGAGTGCAGCAGGACGGGAATGCCCGGCTTGTTGGAAGGAATTTGATTTGATTTGATAGTGTGCTCCATGTTTTATTTAATTAATTAATTTATTTTATTTAACCAGGAAAACACTTAATTGAGATTAAAAATCTCTTTTACAAGAGTGTCCTGGCCAAGACAGACAGCGGCATAATCATACATACACACAAACACAAGGTGGACACAAACATTACAAAACACTTAGCATCCAAAACAGCAACATTTCAAGGTCAGCTACAATAATAAAA